>CEMM01317345.1:0-10468 GCA_900068975.1 Hygrocybe conica | reverse complement strand
TCCGGTCATTTGCTCCGCCATACGACCAAAATCCACCGTATAGCGAGTTCCGTAAGCGGTGACGACGAGATGTTTCTTTCCTTCGTGCTGCACGAACTGGGATCTGAGCGCTTCGGCGTTAGCGTTGACGAAAAAGTTGAACTGGCTTAGGATCGCGAGCCAGACGTCGTCCGGGCGGATGATGAGTGCACGATGGTAGTTGTACGCGTCCACGACGGTGTCTACAAATCCGTTCTTGCGAGGCACGATGTGCTCAAAGGGATCACTGGACGATTCGAACGATGATTGGAGGATCTCGTCGCATTTCTGCCACAAGTTGTGGGAAGTTCTCTGGAGTAGGCCCACCGGGGATGGGTCGTAGTGTGTGAAGTCCTGGGTATTGAAGGAGTTGGCAAGGTGATTTGCAGGAGAGAATGTCACTGGCATGGTGGTGAGTCAGGAGGAAGATCCGTAAGCGCCCAGGGCGGCTGCGACGGGTGAGACACCCGGGTCCGAAGAAACTCCGCCCAGAACGAAAATTTGGCAAGCAGGTTGCGTCACAAGTTGAGAACTAGTCCACGACCGCCTGGCCCCCAGTATCCGCTCGAGTGGTCTTTTGATCAATTACCTGGTTGCAAACTACGGGGGATTCTTCGGTCGTGCGAGAAAAGGACATGGTACCCATTCCAGATCCCGCGAATGATGCTGAGTAGGATCTGACATTCTTGCGGGTTGCGAGATTGGCGGTAAAATGGACCGGAGATGGTTGAAGCAGAACGACTGGATGCAGTGTTCATAGATGCCGACAGAGCGAACTTCCAAGAAAAATGAACGGTGTATTGAGCGTCTAATCAATCTTTCTACCATGAGGTTCCGTCGACCAGGACAGCGGCGACGTCATCTGAGGGCAGTCATCCCAGTCGCCGTCGTGGCGCTGGAGACACTCGAACGGCCAGAACACAAAGATTTATACGCAATCACACCCGAAGTCAATGTTTAGAGATGGGCATTGCGTATTCAGACGGACGTTGCTTACCAGCAGGTCTTGAAATTGCCGGAGCTTCGGTCTGGTTGAGCGGTACTGATCAGAAATCCGAGTCAGTTAGTTGACTCACGTCTCAAGAATCGCGAAATCCTCGGGCGTTGGAACTTACCAACCGACATCTGGAGCAAGAGCAATGGAGCAGGGTGTCCACCTCGACGTCTCCCGCAATGGCTGACTCCACGAAGACGAATACGCGGGACGAAGGAAGCGGTGAGGAAGCCCGGTTCGTGTCCACGCCGGCGACATCCGCGAACGACCGAGTGTTCTTCCCATGACCACGTACGTCCCGAATCACAGCGAGCACACCATGCCAATGATCGTGTCTTCACCATCGATATCTCGAAAGACGGTGGCAGGATCTTCCAAGTCGACGAGCGCACTGGCTGAATGTCGTCTTCAGTCTTCAAGAGCGGGAAGGTCGTCATTAGCGAGGGCTACACCGAAAGAACAGTCTTCACTCAACACCTCATGATCAAATGAGCACCGAGGAGTCATACCGATTTCGACCGACCTGAAGTGGAGAAATGAGGAGAGTGTTAATATTTAAGTCGACTCGACTATACTTGACAGAGCGATTTATCAGACGCCCATCGCATCCACGATCCTGTTCGAGGTGTGAGTCGAACGGGCTCCGAATCTCCTATGACAACGGCAAATTCTGTTGGGGACAGATAGAGGATGAGTATTTGGATTGCTTCTGCTATAGATAAAGCAGTATTTACTTGCGGATGTCCAGCTATGCTATCCATGGCTTGAATCCATGCCGATGTATAGATCAAAAATGCGGGTGGATTTCGTTGTGCTAGAAATGCAATGAGTCGAACCACTTTCATTTGAGTGTTTTTTTTGACCGACCGTGACCTCGACCAGGTCGCCCTGACGTGACATCGTGACATCGTGACCGTTTCCGAGAATCTGAACTCACTCACAGCAAGAACTTAATCAGGTGGCTATCGAATCTATCGTACGGTATCTTCCATAACAGAATTCAGACATACGTTATAGTCATTCTTTCTGTAACAGTTTACCGATCAACCTCGGACGATGTCACGGCCGCATGTGCCTTGGTCACTCGCATTCATCGGTGCGTACAATTATATCATGGACTTCCTGTAACAACGATCTGCAATGCTGACCATGCGGTTGCTCCAGACATCCATGAAAAACCTATGCGGCTCTCCCACCCAATAAGGAAACGCCTCTCGGGAACCGACCTCCGTCGTTGAAAAACCCTGGCCTCAAGAACACAGGATTTGCTTTCGGAGACCCCTCTTTAGCATGGCAGACAAGTGGCTGACGTATTATACGATCCATGGCCCATGGATTCAACGCAATGGCTCAAGACGGAAGAATCAAATTGACGCCCAGGTGCCATGCTGCCATCGGACGACTCAGATGAGACGGCGATATATCCCCTTCGGACCCCAGATCCCCTTCTCTACCGGATTTTATGAATGTCACCTGCCATTCGAGACAAGCGGTGCATAGACTCCTCTCGCGCTATGACTCTTCTAGTCTACCCGTGGATTCCGTCGTTGCGGTGCCAAGCACTTTCCTTGTCCACAACCGTCTTCATCTTCGACTCTCATGGATCGTTGGAGAGTTCTGACCTCGACTTTCGTCCCCCGGTCCCCACGCATGATTTACAAGGCCCTGCCTGCTGTCCTGCTCGGTGTCATCCTGAACGTCGTTGACGCCGGTACGTTGCTCGACGACCTCCGAGTTCGACTGCTCACCTGATGGCAACGATTTTCAGTGTCCACGGGCTTGCTCGTGTTTCCTCCAATAAAAGCGCTTGGCCCTCTGCAATTTCAGGCCATGTCTATGTACATCATGAGGTATTGTTCACGTTTTTCTCGAGGGGAATTGGTGCGATATGATCTGTCAACAGCACTCTGATGTCCCAAATCATTTTGACCTTTGGAGGCTCTCTCTCCCCCGGTGTTTTGGGTTCGATGCTCGTCGAAGTGTTGCCTTTCCTTCGACGCATAGCGACTTCTATTCGGGACGCTCTCGGAGACAACAACCCCGCCTTGCTACCCACTATTATGGCTGCGTACACTATGACCAGTTTTTTTATTGGCATCTCCTTTATTCTTCTTGGGATGTCGAAGTCTGGCCGGGTGGTTTGTCTTTTTTTTTCTCGTTCGACATGCTTCCAATCACAATGCATTAATTGTAGGTTGCCTACTTTCCTCGAACAGTTCTTACAGGTGTCATCGGTGCCATCGGCGTTTCCTTATTCGTTTTTGGACTACAACTAAGTTTGCCCCCATTGTCTGATCCTCTTACGCTCAAGTCCGCTCGGCTCTTGCTTTTTGGTCATTCTCACTTGGGGATTTTCGTTGCATCCGTATTGCCAGCAATTTTCCTTTCTCTCTCCATGCACTTGTCTCTCTTTGAGCGCCTGAGCCGAGGGGCAACGCAGCATGCTTTGTATCTCCCGGCGTACCTTCTGTTCACAGCCGCGACATTTTGGATCACCATTGCCGCTTTAGGTCACGCTAACGAGGCAGGCATGAAGATGCTCGCTCATCGCGGCTGGCTATTTGCGATCGACGAATCGACTCATAGTCAACACGGCATTGGACGGGCGTGGATGTACTGGACGCTGTTCGACTTGAACAACATTCAGTGGCATGCGATGAAGGGCGCTATTGCCGACATCGTGCTCTTGGTGTTGATCGGCGTACTGAGCCTTCCGTTGTACGTCCCAATGCTTGCGTTTGCATTGGACGTGCCGTCATACAACATGGACCGTGAATTCTTGGTACACGGTGTGGCGAATATTCTTTCAGGCATTGTTGGGACTTTGCCGAATCTTGTGGTATGTGCTACTTCACCTGCCATGTGTGCACGTCGTTGTTGATCGTCGCTACCCTGTCAGGTTTTTTCCTACTCTGTATTCTTCACTCGTGCCGGCGGTGGACGATTTGAAGCATCGTTGGTCATCCTTCTCACGATCGTGCTTTTTTTCGTGTCTTCAAGGTTGTTACCATACATCCCCACAGTCCTCTCTTGTGCTCTTGTCGTCTTTCTGGGATTAGAATTGCTTGTCGAAGCAGTATGGGACTCTGCCAAGACCCTGATGTGGTCCGAATGGCTGGTTGTTATGTCTACCCTACTGGCTTGCACCTTTCTCGACTTCGCTCCGGGAATTGGAATTGGAATTGGTACCGCCATTGTTGTACATTTTGCTTGGGTGGTTGTTGATGCAGTAAGAGATTCCATCATTGTTCAATGTCAAATATGTCAGTTGACAGAATACTTTACAGCGAGTTAGGGTTATTGAACTGGGGAACGCCATGAGAACCTACAGCTGTGCCAATGAAAATGATCACCTCATGCTGAGCCTCATGTCGCAACCATCTGGAGTGACCCTGTGCTCTGACGACAGCACACAAATCTCACCACGCATCGGGTTCATGAAGCTTAGGGGATACGTTTGTGAGCCCTGCTCTCGAATTCTCGCTTCCACATTGATAGACACGTGTCCCAGTCTTTGCAGTCATACCCTCACTCGAGACCGAGATGAATCGTATGGCTTCTTCAGCAGGATACGCCTTCGTCGTGATCGATTTTACCCATGTCAATCGAGTGGAGACTACTGTTACACAGTTTTTCGAACGAAAGTTCCGCCAAATGGCGTCGCATATCAAGCCTACCGTGGTCGTTCTAGCCGGAATYCARMGAGGCTCMGGAGTGGTGTCAGATTTCGATCGAGCGGGGGTCAAGCTCATGTTCTCGTCCGATGCGGATGCCCTGAACAGCGAAGGGATCATGACGTTTGAGGAGGCAAGCGACGCTGTGAGGTGGTGCAAGCAACGATGTTCGATCAATGACTCTGACGAGACCGTCAACCATCCGCATTCCGTTGTGGATCCATCGCGTCACGATCACCATCTACGCGACGAAGAAGTCTTGGAAGAGTTCACCATGTTGTTCACATCTGCGATGACCCCGTTGGGACCACTTTTTTTCTCGCCTCGGGCACTCCACGGCAGCCATATCATCAACGATGTGTCTGGTTGGCTCAAAGCCTCGGATGGCGTGATTCGACGGTATCCCGTTGGTCAAACCATATTAGAGAGAGGTCTGTAGAGAATTATTAATCTTTACCCTCTTGTCTTGATAATCACTGCTCTGACTTGGCAGGGGATGTGATTCACTATGTGAGGTTCATCGTATCGGGATGCGTGTCTCTCGATGATGCGCTGGACCGAGCCATATCTCTTCGACCGTCGATTAGCCAATGGATTCGATCGCTTCCTCGAATAATGTTGCAGTCCGTTGTTGCCTATGGACGGATGGCATTCCTGCGTTCTCACCCCATCGTCGCGGTGCAATCTCGGCAGAAACAGCCAACATCTCGGAACCTTTTTGCCGGTGACTGGTTTGGTCCTGGCGTGCGAGGGGCAGAAGATGTGGATGCTACAGTGTGGAATGCCTCGGAACGTGTGGTCGTATCGGGTCCTCTTGTTACTGTGGAGATTCCATGGAAAAGTCAGGCCAAAACTTGGCACAGCATGGGTCAAATAGGGAGGGCTTATTGTGAGGAGCCTTCGAAATCACTCTGTTGAAGTAGGCGCAGTATTGAAGGTTATGCGCAGTGGAGGGGTAGATAGATTGATGTGTTGAGATCTGACCTGGTTGATAACCACATAGTGTATATGATAGGGCATGATGGTGCAGAGGCAATGTTACAATGTCAAGAAGAAAAAATAGACAAGAAGAAGAAATAGACAAGAAGAAGAATAGACAAGTCAAGATGATGATGGTAAGATGCTCTGCTCCAGTATCCTGGCCTCATTTGCATGACCAAGTTTCCTGTAAACACATGCCAGTTCCTTGGCAACATCCTGCATATGAGGGTGTGAAAGACCAAGAACCTCCTTCATGGCTACATTTACACATGAAAGGTGGTCCACAGCTTCTCCATAGCGGCCTTGTGTGGCATAGATACAAGCCAGGGAATATTTTGCCATGAGTGCCTCAGGGTGTTTTGGCTCAAGACCATCCTCCAAAGCATACAGAACTTGTTCTAACAACACAGCAGCAGTATCGTCTTGTTGTTGTGAGTGGTAGACATTGGCAAGGGCATGCTGTGTAGAAAGAGTATCAATATGCTCTAATCCCAGCAGTTTCTCTCGTGCATGCAGGACTTGTGTGAGCAATGACTTGGCGTCCTTGTAGCGTGCTTGTGAATGATAGACTTTGGCAAGCGTGTTCATTGTTTTGAGTGTATCCTCGCCTTCTGAGCCAAACTGAGATTCTTGACTTCGAAGGGTTTGTTTGAGAAGTGCCTCGGCATCACCAAACCGCTTTTGGTTGTGGTAAATATCAGCAAGGCAGAACATCGTCACCAGTGTCTTGCAGTGTTTGGGTCCAAGTTGAGTCCTCCTCTCCTTCAATACTCGCTCGGACAGCTTCTCCGCATCACTGTAAAGACCTCTGTGACTGTAGACACACGCCAAATCCTGCATCACGGTGAACGTCTCCATGTCATTGAGCCCAAAGAGTTGCTCCCTGTCCACTATGATGCTTTTATACAGGCTCTGTGCCTCTAAATCACGTCTCCGGCCCCCCAGGTACAACCCTCTACGGTGATTTGCCGGAAGAAGCACTTTCTTGGCTTTTCTCGAGGTGTCCTGCCGTAGAGTCAACGACCGTATGTGTGGGATGAGCCGCTCGCATGAAGGCCACGATTTCGACAACTGGGGTTTCTCAATCTTGCCAAACGCAGCGCATGCAAGTTCTACAGCAAATTCAAACAATTGCTGATGGGGCCCGCTGTTCCTTGTGTTCTCCAAGACAACGAGCTGGATCAGATCATGAACACAGAATGTCAGAGTCTGGGGGTCGGCACGACATGCGACAAGAACATAGTCCTGGAGGTCGGTAACGGCAGTTTGGAGTGCGCTGGGAGATTGGATCAAAGCGAGTAGTGACGTTGTTAAGGGAGATCGAGTTGGCGGTGGATCCGACGCAACAATAACCTCGGCGCCGCTGGTGAGCATCTCCAGGGGGATGTTCTTGGGGTCGAAAAATGCGAGAACTCCGAGCAGTTTGCTAGCGTCGGGCAAGCGTTGATCGAGGTGTTGGATGTGGGATATAAGTGCCGCAGCGACAGATTTGTGTTCATAATCGGATGACGTGTGTCCCCAGTTTATGACCTTCAGACAGCGAAATCAGCATGATTGCAATCGAGATTGATGTACCGCAAACTTACCTCAATCTTGGGTCCACTCTGGTACAGCGTTTGCAGCTCATCCAAGCTGCTTCGGGACTCCTTCATGCGCCATGCCGCATGCGAAATCGCAAGGGGCAGACAACCGACGGCTGTGACAATTGTTGCGATCTGTGGGGACGATGGATCAAACTTCCCTGAGTCGAAATGACTGCAGAATAGCTCGACGCCAGCCGTGACATCGAGCAACGGGACATTGATCATCTTGTGCTGTTCATCAGCCGGGATCACTAATTCACGTGCCACGGCGTATGTGCGGGTGGTAAACAAGATCGTTCCACGTCCTTTGTGGCGCGCCGGTAAATTCTGTCGTAAGAAGTCTAGAGTCTCCGGAAAGACATTGTCGAGAACAAGCAACCAATTGCTCGGCTCGACGTTCTCTAGCCACCGACGCGCGGCGGCCAATCGGACGCCATCATTTTTATGTGAACGATCGGTGTGGTCGATTTCGTGGAGCAGTCTAGAAAATCCTTGCTGGAGGTTTTCGACAGTCGTGGCCGAGATCCAGAGAATGCACGAGTTTTCACCTCAACGGTAGGTCGATTGCGCCCATGCATCTGCGAGCTGTGATTTCCCTACGCCTGGGTTTCCGAATAGAACGCATCGAGGGGGGGTATTCCAGCGTTTGCGCTTCTTGAATGCTTTGGTGATAAGCCCGAGCTCGTTTTCCCGGCCAATAAAGGGGTTCGAGAAGGTGGGCGCAGTGCTGAATAGATCTCCTTGCGGAGATGGCGAGCGAAATGAGCTGGGTCGAGAGCCTGTGCTTTGGTTGTGTATGTTGGTGATGTTGTATTGATGACCGCCGACGCTGTTCACAGTGGAGGGGGCGTTGAATTGAATATCGTTCGCCGTCATCGGAAAAGGAGGCGAGTCCTTGGAAGATCGAAAAAGTGCTCGTATTCTGCGCATCGCGTAGCGGCTGGCTCTCGGGTTGATGGTGAAATAGGAACCGCACTGGCACAGCCACCCTCGCTTACTCGGTCACAGCTGTTACCGGTTACTAGTACCGGTTAACGTTGCCCTTCGCCAGATCTATCCTGCGATTGAGCCAGGCAAGTAGTTTCAATTTCAATTTCCAACCCGAATTCCATACGCTATATCCAGATGGGTTCTTACATCTCTGTTATGAACAATACCGACGCTACCATGTACATCAAGTACACGAACGCGTGCGGTCCCACGATGCGCGCCCTGCCGCATATTACCACTCTCTCAGATCACACATCTTCTCCCGCCGAAACTGAAGCAACCAAACCTGCGTCTGTCGAATTCGGGATCAAGGAAAAACTCTCCCACATTGGTTTTGCCTGCATTTCTCCAAATGCGGCACACGGCTCGAAGAAGTTGTCACTCAGCCTTATCCAACGAGCCAACATTATACTCGTTCGGAGACAAACGGGAGGCATCGAGATACGACGGGGCAATGACGGTATGGAGCGGACGAACGCGCAACAGCTCCAAGACATACAATGCTGGTGACTGTCGTTATCAAACTGATGTGCTGAGTCTTTGGTAGACGAGATCGGTCAGTCCTCTTCACAAGCAATTCGTGAGCTAACTTGTGCATGTGCACCGCAGTGTTGGTCTGACCGAGGACGGTGCTTTTGAGCAATGATATCTGTATTCGCTATCGTGTGCCTGGCCACCTCATCGATCGCTTCGATGCATGGGGTGAGCCATCTGTGTTGTGTTGATATTCGTTCCATTGTCCACTGTACTGTACTGGATCTGTAGCGTTCCGCGACTCCCAAAGTCATCGATGATGCAATCTTGCATGTACCCCCGTTCTCATCTCTTGCCAAATGTTGAAGATTCGTCAAGGCTTATCTAGGCGCCCATGGCCAGTCACGACGTCTCCGGGTTCCGGGAAAAAAATTGCACCGCCACCGTACAGCAGCTTCATTCGCTCAACGACAGCTCCTGACGGTAAACGAGACCCCTCTTGAGGTGCGAGCTCCGTCTTGTCTTGGGTGTGAATGGCTTACCTCATGATCATTTGGACAAGATCTCAGTTATCGACACATCCCTCCAGGTCTTGGGTCCTTCGTTGGAATCGTTTCGCATATACCTCGATGGTGTGTTTTTATTGGTCGTTTCTTTAGCACTATTATATTGAGTCGACATCACTTTGAACAGGAGTCGATTGTCCCATACTACATCACAATATTCATCTCCGCTCCCTCTACATCAATGTTCGGCGTGGGTTCGAGCAAGCAACTGAGTTCACTTCTGTGGACATTGAAGACATCTCTCTCGGCATTCGTCATTATCAGAACGGTGGAAGCTTCTATGACTTTGTCCCCCGGGAATGGCGTGACGGACGACATCTTAGCGGGACCGCAATTTTCGAACTTGATTGTACGTCACACTCGATTCAACAGCGACACGCACTATCCGCTCGAGTGGTTTCTAGATCGATTACCCCGCTAACACCAACCTGGCATTCTTCGATTATGCGAAACGGAGACACCAGGCCCATTCAGTGTTCGTGATCATTTCCATATGTTCAATGATGATTGCTGACTCGTGCTGCGATGTTAGGGCTATTGACAGTCGCAGTCTGGAAGCAGTGATGGCGTTTCTCGTAGCTCTGCTGAGTGCGTGATATACGTCTTATTACCTTTTGTAATATTGATCTCAGCGACAACCACAATTGCATACGCATCCTACCGAGTATATACTGCACGGCGTGTGCTTAATAGTGACCAGGATGTGTCGTTGTCAAACAGGGGAGAGAAGGACGGGGAAAGGAGAGTGCACGATGACGGCTCATCGCGCATGGGTCCAGACCCCGTTGTCGTAATTTACAGTCCCTCTTCCAACGCAATTCCTGATATACAGTCTTCTACGCTCCCTTAAATGCGCAGCATTGAGAGGGCGGATAGTTAACACGTCTTGCATGCTTTAATGTGACGCGTGACGCGTGATCCTGGGTGACTCGAACAGCCAGGTGGGTGCTTGCTCGCTCATTCCATCGTACCCCTTTTCCGTTTAAGAAGTCACCGATTATGAGCTGGCAACGACTTCCCCCAGAACTTGTCGAGGGAATCTTTGAGCACCTCCATCAGGACAAACGCGCGCTCAAGACGTGCAGTTTGGTCTGCAAAGCGTGGTTGTATCCTGCATATCGTCGACTCTTCTATGACACTCGCCTCACCTGGGATCAGTTGCGCACTGCGTTTGATCCGAAATCGGAA
>CEMM01317315.1:294-29650 GCA_900068975.1 Hygrocybe conica | reverse complement strand
AGCCCACAGGTGTTGGGAAGAGTTACCAGAAAGGGGTATGATGGCCGTTCGGAGGCGGTTTGTCAGGGTCTCCACCATAAATTCTTACAATAAACTTCATGAGTTCGGCCTCCATTTCCAGGGCAAACTGTTGTTTGGCAGACTTGCTGCTTTTGATCTGATTTAACTTTTGATAAGTTATGATCAACAGCGATAATATCATCCTGACATATAATACAGACTTGATACCATTGATACTTCTGGATAGTAAATGAGAAAAGTTAAGTTCCTGTTTAATGAACTTGAAAAACACTTCGATATCCCACCGTTTTTTATACAGTCCAGCAATCTCATGAGCTTGAAGATCAAAGATATTACTCAGGAAAGCAAGGGTTGTATTATCAGGTTTGACCGCCTCGATATAGCGATAAGCATTCTTTGTCTTTTTGCCGTTCCTGTTATATAAGTAAACCTTACGGTCTGCTATCAATTGTAATCCGTTGGCTTGTGGATTGGCTTCGGGTAAGCTGTTTTCTTCGATAACTACACTTCTCGGGTTAGGATTGACCCGGGTAATGAAACTGATACCCTGGTCGAAAAGCTGGTCATAAGCATCCCTTGACTGTAAGCCGGCATCGACAACAACAATACATTTATCCGATATAGGACAGTTCAGAATAGCCTGTTTCAAAGCCACGTTTTCGCTGTTAAACGTAGCTTCGTGATGAAAGGACACATGTTCAGGTAGTTCTGAAAAACCGACGGTGAATTTGAGCTGCTTTACATGTTCCTGACTGCCTCCTGAACGGAATCCGATCTTGATCAGCTTAGAAGAAAGCGATATCAGGGTTGAATCAAAACGCAATAATTGATGCCGCTTATTACCTTTTGGAGGTAATTGTGCTGAAAAACGTTCGAGACAATCCGTGTATAAAGCTTCGAAAAAGGTCGCATCTGCGCGGCTTAGGCGTTCACTTATAGAACTATAGTGTATCTTTTGAGTTGTTGGTTTGTCAGATAGATGGCTGAATGCATAAGAGTTAAAAATATTCTCCATTACTCTCAGACTGTTCTGTTTTACCTCGAACTGACTGTAAAGCAATAGTTTAAAAAGTAAAGAAGCCGGCAGCTTCTTTACCTTGTGGTCGGTTTTATGATGGTCAACCAAAAAGGAAAGACGTTCCTCCGGAATCAATTTCAACAAGTCGGGTACTCGCATATACCCCTAAAGTTAAGGTTATCCATTCGTCTTCCCAACACCTGTGGGCTCCAGCCGAGCGACGGCGGGGATATACTTTAGTTTATCCGCTTCGTCATTGCGAGGAGGAACGACGTGGCAATCCCCAACTATACAGGGCGGCTCTGCCTATCGGGGATTGCCACGCTATCGCTCGTAATGACGAAGCGGAGTAGCTTCAGCTATTAGCCAACTCTACGAGTTTTTTGACCCGGTCAACGCTGGTGAGGTCGATGCTGTATTCATCGCCGGGTTCGTTGCTCATCAGGATATGGTCATTTTTGTATTGCATTTTGCTTTGTACGCTGGTGCGGGCCGATGAATGTACCTCGGTTACGCCGGTAAAATGTACCAGGTCGGCCACGTTGGCTTCGCTTACGCCGCTGCCCGGCATAATACTGATGCGGCCTGCGGCCTTTTGTACCAGGTGATTGATCACGGTAGCGCCTTCCATAGCGGTGCTTTTGCCACCCGAGGTAAGGATACGCTCGCAGCCCATTTCAATAATTTCTTCGAGGGCTTTGTCCTGATTGGCACACATATCAAAAGCGCGGTGAAAGGTAACACCTAGTCCCCATTGGCGGGCCAGTCGTGCCATTTCCAGGCAGCGTTCGGTATCAATAGAGCCATCGGGATTCAGCATGCCGATCACCACACCATCGCAACCAGCCTCAATACAATACCGGATATCGGCCATCATGATTTGATATTCCAAATCGGAATATAAAAAATCGCCACCCCGCGGACGGATGAGTACATACAATTTAATATGCAGCAGGCTACGGGCCATTAGTATTTGCCCGTGCGAGGGGGTAGTACCACCCTCTTTTAAATTTTCGCACAGTTCAACCCGTACGGCGCCGCCCTCCTGGGCTGCCAGTGCGGATGTAACTGAATTGGCGCAAACTTCAAGATTAACGGGTTTAATCATAGTTGGTTAGGATTATCGTTAGTCGTGTATTATAGTCCATGGTCCATAGTCGATAGTCCATGGTATTTGGTTGTTTATTTAGTCCATAGATCATAGTCGATGGTCCATAGTATTTGAAATGTCCCTGACCGGGCTTAAAATTACTACTATGGACTCTGGTCCATTGACCATGGACTAAAAATCAATAAAAGCTTTTTCCTTTAATCAACAGGTCCTGCTGCTGCGCGTTGCAAACCGCGAACGAAAAGCCGCTTTGTATGGCGTAAGCACCATATTCGCCTTTTTTGTTGATGGCTAAAAAGCCTACCTGGATCTGTTTGGCGGTTTCGGGTTTCTTTTTGATGATACGTTTAACAGCTTCTTTGCAGGCATCCTCTGGCGAATAACCCTGGCGCATCAGTTCCACCACCAAAAAGCTGCCCACGTTACGGATCACTTCTTCGCCCACACCGGTTGATGTGGCGCCGCCTACTTCGTTATCCACATATAAACCGGCACCAATGATAGGGCTGTCGCCTACGCGGCCATGCAATTTAAAAGCCATGCCGCTGGTGGTACAACCACCGGATATATTGCCTTTGGCATCGATAGCAAGCATGCCGATGGTATCGTGGTTATATTTATTACCTGGTTTCTGACCGTTCTCGATATTCATAACCGGGGCGTATTTGGCGGTTTTAAGCCATTCCTTCCATATCTTTTCAGACTCCGGTGTCAGCAGTTTTTCTTTTTTCATGCCCTGCTCAACCGCAAACTGGGTGGCGCCTTCGCCTACGAGCATCACATGCGGGGTTTTTTCCATCACTAAACGGGCCACGGATATAGGATGGGCTATGTTTTCCATAGCAGCTACCGAGCCGCAGTTACCATTCTCATCCATAATGCAGGAGTCGAGCGTAACATGACCATCGCGATCGGGTAAACCGGTACGGCCAACTGTATGACTGCTGATATCCTGTTCTTCAGGGATGCGTGCACCAGCCTCAATGGCATCCAGCGCGCGGCCACCGGTCGACAGTACCTTCCAGGCACCTTTATTGGCGATGATGCCAAAATCCCAGGTGGATATGACGATGGGCAGAGTGGCATCGGTGGTTGACGAAATGGCTTTGGCTACAGCAGAGTTGGATAATGCGGCAAGCGAAGCGCCCGCGGCTGATATTTTGATGAACTTACGGCGGTTATACATGCTGCTAATATATAAAAAACTTAGGTACGTGCTGAGAGGGAGCGAGAGTGAGAAATGAGTGCGAGTGCGAGATCGGGTACGAGAAGCTGAATTTCAGATTCAAGTATTATAATCCCCACATCACTCTCGCACCCGCACCTCGATCCTCGCACCCGCTCCAACCTTTACTCAAAATCCTGTAAACAGTTAAAGCAATGCCAGGCTTTAGTATTATAAAACGGAAAAACGGCCGAAAGGAAAACGGAAAACTTACCCGGATCTGCCGGACCGATATTGGTTGATGCACAAAAAGGACAGATGATCGCATTATTGGTTTCCTCATCAATTTCTATATGGTCCTGCTCATGCAGATCGCCCTCGGTGGCCAGTATTTCACGGCAGCGCTCCAGGTCGCGTTCAAATATTTTGAGTTTAACACCGCCAACAGCCTGGTTATATAATGGGTTAGCCCCGATGGTATTTTCGTCGGCAATAAAGCAGGGTATGCCATTATCTTCCAGCTTGGTGCGCATAATGTGCGCCAGCATTACATCATAATAGGTTTCCAGGGTTATGATCTTATCTTCAGGAGGATTGGCCATGGTTTTTAAAATATAGAATCAAGAATTAAGAGTCAAGAATCAGGATAAAAGAATGCTAACAGTTAGATGTACTCCCCAGTCTTGATTCTTGATTCTCGGCTCTTGACTCTTTTTAATGAATTATTCTATCAAAGGTAGCTTGTTTTTTGCTTAATTTGATTTATGAACCGCATCGACCGTATTTCGGCAATTTTGATACAGCTACAATCGCGCAGGGTAGTAAAAGCTTCGGATATTGCCGAGCGTTTTAATATTAGCCTGCGTACGGTTTACCGCGATGTGAAAACGCTGGAAGAAGCGGGCATCCCCCTCATGGGCGAGGCCGGTGTAGGTTATTCGATCATGGACGGCTATCGTTTGCCTCCGGTAATGTTTACCCGCGAGGAAGCCACCGCCTTTTTAACCGCCGAAAAATTTGTGGAAAAGATGACGGATACCAGCACCATGAAGCATCATCAGTCGGCGATGTATAAGGTGCGGGCCATCCTTAAAACGGCTGAAAAAGATATACTCGAAAATCTTGACGGCAGTATCGAGGTGTTGAAAAACAGGTATCATAAGCCGGCAGCCAATACCGATCACATCCAGACCATACTGGATAGCATAGCGCAAAAAAAGCTTTTAACGCTCGACTATTTTGCCGCCCACAGCCAGGAGGCCACCAAAAGAGATGTAGAACCGGTTGGCATTTTTTATGCGGATAGTTTTTGGCATTTAATTGCCTTTTGCCGTTTACGTAACGATTACCGCGATTTTCGGGTGGACAGGATGCGCAAGGCGGTAATTGCCGATGCCACTTACAACCATAGCAAGCATCCCACCTTGAAGGCCTATATTGAACAAACCGCCAAAGAAAAACAACTGGAAACTGTACTGATCAGGGTGGATAAAGAGATAGCCCGTCATCTGGATTATCAGAAATACTACAGTGGGTTTGTATCCGACAAAGCGGTGGGTAATAAGATCGAGATGACTTTTTTAACCCGCTCTATCGAAGGTTTTGCCCGTTGGTTTATGATGTACGGCGATTGTGCCGAAATTGTGAAACCCCAGGAACTCATCGATCAGGTTAAAACCATAGCGGCTGCCATCGTTCAAAAAAATAAATAATCCTTCCTTTTCCCCTGCTGACATAGGGTTGTCATTAGCCGGTGTTTACTTTGCTTAACCATTACAAAGTCTTTAGTCGAAAGTCTGAAGTTCTGAGTCAGAAAACAAATTTGACTCATGACTTTACGACTTAGTACTCATGACTTTATGGTAGTGTTTTTGTGGCTTTTTTACGAAAGACATAAAATCAGTAATTCAATAATTCACTAATTCAATAATTATCATGAAATACTGGATAACCGTAGCTTCTAAAGATCATATAGCCCGTGGCATAGCCGGCGGCTTTATGCAGGCCAATCATGGTAAACAGGCTGCCTTAAAAAAGGTACATGCCGGTGATTGGGTACTTTTTTATTCGCCAAAACAAAGCATGAATGGTACCGAGCCTTGTAAGGCCTTTACAGCCATTGGGCAGGCCTTTGGCGACGAGATCTACCAGCATAAAATGTCTGAGGATTTTATACCCTGGCGCCGCAACATCCAATTTTACGAAAGTGCCGAAGCGCCTATAGTACCCCTGATTGATGAGCTCGATTTTATCATCAACAAAAAATCATGGGGTTATCCTTTCCGTTTTGGCTTCCTGGAGATAGGCGAACAGGATTTTGAACTGATCAAAAAGCAAATGATAGCTGGGGTGCCTCAGCCTGTCCTCTCCATAGGAGAGGGTTCAAAAAGATACGAACTAAGTAAAGTCCTCTCCTTTGGAGAGGATTTAGGTGAGGCCATTATAAACCATAAATAAACCACATTATGAAAAATCAAACATTAAGCATTAATCTAACATTTAAAGCCCCGATAACCAAAGTTTGGCAGGGACTTACTGATCCGGAAATGGTAAAAGCCTACTTTTTTGGTACTAAATTGGAGTCGACATGGAGGGTAGGGGAGCCTATTTCTTTCAGCGGCGAATGGGATGGCAAAGCTTATCACGATCATGGTACCATACTGGAAATTGACCCGGGCAAATATGTAAAGTATAATTACTGGAGCAGCATGGCCGGCACCGAAGATAAGCCCGAAAACTATGCCGATATCACTTACAGCCTGACTGAAAAAGATGGGGTAACCACCCTGGCCATTACCCAGGATAATATCAAAGACGAGGCAGCCAAGGAACATTCTGAGCAAAACTGGCGCGGCGTTTTTGATGGATTACGAAAAATGATCGAGTAATTTTCTTATTAAATAAATAATTTATATAAACGTTATAAAAAATTGATATAAAATAAATTATATATCAATATAACAAATAGTGATGACTTCAATTATGGATAAGATAGATGTAATAGGCTTCTTTTTGCTGGGGATCTCCACACGCACCACCAATCAGAATGGACAGGCAGCCCAGGACATTGGCGACCTGTGGTGCCGCTTTATGGACGATAATATTTTACTGCAAATTGAAGATAGGGTAAGCGATGAGGTACATTGCGTTTATACCGAATATGAAACAGATCATACAGGGCCTTATACCGCCGTGCTGGGTTGTAAAGTGAATTCGCTGGATGACATTCCGGAAGGATTGGTGAGTTTGGCGGTTGCGCCAGGTACTTATGTAAAATTCACAGCTAAAAGCTGGATGCCTGATCGTGTGGCCGAAACCTGGCAATACATCTGGAACAGCAGTCTTAACCGCAAATACACCGCCGATTTTGATGTGTATGGCTGCAAAGGCCAAAACCCAGAGGATGCCCGGGTGGAGATTTATGTAGCGGTGGAGTAGGTTACCCGATACCTAACCCATCATGTCATTGCGGAGCGAAGCGTGGCAATCTCGTAGCTATTCTTATCCATGAGAACGTGAGGGGATTGCCACGCTTCGCTCGCAATGACATAAATTATATAACGGGCTTTTGAGGTTGTTTTCTTCTCCAGAAAATTCTGTATTTTAAAAATATTAATTTTATTAATGATTAAAATTCAAACGTTTGCCGGCTTTACCTTCAGTTAAACTTCCGTTGTTGTAAGCTATATTACCCGATACCAAAGTATAGGCAATTTCCGAACGGAAAGTGGTGCCTTCAAAAGGGCTCCAGCCGCAATGGTATAAAATATTGCTCTTGTTCACGTTCCAGGGTTTATTCAAATTCACCAGTACAAGGTCGGCCCAGTAGCCCTCGCGGATAAAGCCGCGCTTATCTATCCGGAAAAGGGTGGCTACATTATGCGCCATCTTTTCGGCTATTTGTTCCAGGGTGATCTTGCCATGGTGATACAGTTCCAGCATAGCCGGTAAGGCATGTTGAACCAATGGTCCACCGGATGGCGCTTGTAGGTAGGGTTGTTCTTTCTCTTCCAAAGTATGCGGGGCATGGTCTGTCGCGATCACATCTATTCTGCCGTCAAGCACGGCCTGCAAAACAGCATCACGGTCCTGCGCGGTTTTTACTGCCGGGTTCCATTTAATAAAATTGCCTTTGGTTTCATAATCGGCATCGCTAAACCACAGGTGATGCACGCAGGCTTCGGCGGTAATTCGCTTGTCCTGCAATGGGATCTTATTGGTAAAAAGATGCGTTTCCAGCGCGGTAGATATGTGCAGGATATGCAACCTGGTATTATGTTTTTTAGCCAGCTCCACCGCCAGTGACGACGACAGGTAACAAGCCTCGGCGCTCCTGATCTTGGGGTGCAGCCTCACCGGCAGGTTTTCGCCCAGCAACTGTTTGTAATGATTCAGGTTACTTTTGATGGTGGCCTCATCTTCACAATGCACGGCTATCAGCATGGGCGATTGCGCGAAAAGGTTATCCAGTGTACGCGGATTATCCACCAGCATGTTCCCGGTTGATGATCCCATGAACACTTTAACACCGCAAACATTAGCAGCATCGGTACGCAGCACCTCGTCCAGGTTATCGTTGGATGCACCCATAAAAAAGGAGTAGTTAGCCAGCGAGTTGCGCGATGCTATCTCATATTTATCTTCCAGTAAAGTTTGCGTTAAGGTGTTGGGCACTGTGTTAGGCATTTCCATGAATGAAGTGATACCACCGGCTACGGCCGCGCGCGATTCGGAATGGATATTGGCCTTGTGCATTAAACCCGGCTCGCGAAAGTGTACCTGGTCGTCAATACAACCGGGTAGTAGGTGTAGGCCCTCAGCGTTGATCACCTCATCGGCAGGAGTATCAATGCTTGAATCTATCCGTTCAATAAAACCATCTTTTACCAGGATATCAGTTACATATTGCCGGCCTTCGTTTACTACTGTTGCTGATTTGATGAGGATTGTTGACATGTTTTATATTTCGGATTTGGGATGTTCGAATTCGGATTAAATTAAGGCAAATATAGGATTTTGGGGTTTGAGACAGTAAACAAGATGTAAGAGACAAAAAGGGAGCTTAATAAAGAACGTCATTGCGAGAAGGAACGACGTGGACAACCGACCGGAGGGAGCTCATTAATACCTTTAAAAACAATTAATGCATTAATAATCCCCGATATGCAGGGCTTCTCTGTATTTCGGGGATTGCCACGCTACGCTCGCAATGACGTGTGTGGAGAAGGAATCCAAGCGCCGACGATGTGGGGCGGCTCGCCAAACCAATTTTAACGCCGTGTCTCGCCTCTTAACTCTTGATTCCTGACTCTTATCCCCGCCTCTTGATTCTTAATTCTTGACTCTTTCCCCAAAAGCTTATCTTTGCGGCATGGCTGTAACTTTTGAAGAATTTAATTTTAACCGGCAAATATTGAACGCGATAGCTGATGCCGGTTATACCGAAGCTACGCCCATACAGCAAAAGGCCATCCCCCCGATACTGAACGGGCAGGATGTGATGGGTATTGCGCAAACCGGCACCGGTAAAACGGCGGCCTATGTGTTGCCCATCCTGATGAAACTAAAATATGCCCAGGGCGAAAATCCGCGGGCGCTGATCATTTCGCCAACACGCGAACTGGCCATGCAGATCGAGGAGAACGTAAGAACATTTGCCGCTAATACCGATTTACGTGTGGTGGTGCTTTACGGCGGATTGGGTCCCAAAACACAAATAGAGCAGATCAATAAAGGGGTCGACATTATTGTGGCCACCCCGGGTCGCTTTATGGATATTTACCTGGCCGGGCATATTGTAACCAAAACCCTGCAGGTGCTGGTGTTGGATGAAGCTGATAAAATGATGGATATGGGCTTTATGCCCCAGATAAACCGCATACTGGAAGTGGTGCCTGTAAAAAGGCAAAACCTGCTTTTTTCGGCCACCATGAGCGATAAGATCCACGAGCTGTCCAACAACTTCCTGGAGTACCCAACCATTATTGAGGTAACCCCGCAGGCTACCCCGGCGCAAACGGTAAACCAGCATTTGTACCATGTGCCTAATAACAAGACCAAGATCAACCTGCTCAAAAAGCTGCTTGACCTGGAAGGCGACATCACCAAGCTCATCATATTCTGCAAAACCCGTATCGCTGCCGAAGATGTGTACAAGTTTTTGTTGCGTAAATACGGCGAAAATGGTGTTCGGGTGTTGCATGCCAATAAGGGCCAAAATACCCGCATCAACTCCATCAATTCGTTCAAGAACGATGAGGTGAAGATTTTGGTAGCAACGGATGTGGCATCGCGGGGGATCGATGTGAGCGATGTGAGCCATGTGATCAACTTTGATGTACCGGTAGTGATAGAAGATTATGTACACCGCATTGGGCGTACAGGCAGGGCCCTGCAATCGGGCGAAGCCATTACGTTCTGTGGTCCGGCGGAGGAATATTATCTCAAAAAGATCGAAAAACTGATCAAACAAAGCATACCCGTATCGGCCATTCCCGATGATGTATTTATGGAAGAGACCGGCTACGACGAAAGGCAGGAACAGAACAAAGAGATCGATTTGCAGAAGCGCAAAGATGATCCCGACTTTAAAGGGGCCTTTCACGAAAAGAAAACCCTTAACCAGCGCAAAAAGTTCGACGCCACCAGGGATAAGGCACGTTATGGTAAAGTAGGTAAAAAAAATCCGAACAGTAAATCATCGAGGAAAAAACGATAATTAATTAGAAGCAAGAGTCAAGAATCAAGAGTTAAGATAAAAAATAGTGGTAAATAGAATATGAAAAAACATGTTTCGATACCTGTTTTTAATTTGTTATTGATTCTTGGCTCTTGATTCCACAATAAAGTATTACATGAAACTTCGCATTACCCCTTTAAATTTCGCTACTACTTTTTTTATTGTGGCGGCGGTTTATATCTGGATCTATGGCGCCCACATAGCGGGTAGGCCACTGGAAACCTGGAGCACTACCATTGGCTGGATATTTTTGCTGTTTGCGGCGGTAGTGTTTTTTCTGGACCTGATATTCCGTAACTTTTTTGCCGAACTTAAAAAGCTATGGATAGTAGAGTTATGTTTTATAGCCCTGGTAACCGTTATATTTTTATTGGTTAAATAATTCAAGTAGCCGAGCCGACTCACCCGGTCTGCGCTACGCTGGACCACCCTCTCTTCGCCTGCGGCGGAAAGAGGGGATAGGAAAAAAAAGAAAATCCCTCTATGCGCGAAGCGGAGAGAGGGGTGACAAGCGTAGCGATGTCGGGGTGAGTCGATGAGAGGTTTTGGTGAGGCTAAAATAATTACAAAAGCATTATATGCTCCTTGTTTAAAAATTAGGATACTTGCGACCTCAAATAATTATTTATAAAAACATTAATCAATACCCCTCCCTGTGTGATTTTTTTTACAGAGGAGGATAAAAAATCACTAATTCACTAACTCACTAATTCACTAATTATTTTCGGATGAAAACTGCTGAAATAAAGCTGACCATCAGCCTTGATGATAACAATGTACCGGAAAGCATCCTTTGGGAATCGACAGATTCGCAAAACAAAGAGGCCCTGCCTGTAAAGTCAATGATGCTGGCCCTGTGGGATCAAAGCTATAAAAATACGCTGCGCATTGACCTTTGGACAAAAGATATGCCCGTTGATGAAATGAAGCGTTTTTTTTACGAAACCCTGCAAACCATGGGCGACAGCTTTTTACGCGCCACCGGCGAAACCAACATCGTAGAAGACCTGCGCGACTATTGCGCCCACTTTGCCGATAAAATGGAAATAAAACAATAATTTTAACTTTAGTAGTATAGGGTATCAAGTAGCTAGTATCAAGTATCAAGACTTGTTTTGGGTTAGCTTTTAAAAGCTGTCGTGATACTTGATACTAGCTGCTTGATACTAAAAAAACCTCACCTTATGCGTATCAGTTCTATTTTATCATTTCTGGGTTTTGTACTGCTTTTTGCTGGTACTTATTGCCCTATAGTGCGACCTTTTGGTTTATTTAGCCAAAATATCTACCAGGTGAGTCAGCCTTATGGATTAGTACTTGCATTAATAGCAGTTGTTGGTTTGGTGGCATCATTCCTGAATCAGCCCAAGATTAGCCGAGCCGTTGCCTGGATCGGATTTGCGTTATTGCTGTTGTTATTGGTGGCCGCTGTTTTTAAAGTTCAAACATTCTTTGATTTTATGCCTTTCAAAGGATTCAGAAGAGTTTTAACAAGACAAATACGATTTAAATGGGGTTGGTATGTGCTGTTTACGGGAGTAATACTCGCCATAGCGAGTGCTTTAAGCAGCAAACCCAAAACCTATATTAAACCCACGCCGATGGTCGAGGAGCAGGGAAATTAACGTGAATTCGATATAAGGAATGGGTGTGTAATACCAATAGAAATGTCATTTCGAACGAGGTACGAGGAGAAACTATCTCTCGACCGTAGGGAGAAATCTTCTTCGATTTGCAATGGGAATCACGTACCACGCAGAAGATTTCTCCTCACCCCACCACTTTGTCCTTGGCTGTTTGTCGAAATGACATGATGGATTTCTTATATCGAACGCACATTGAATTAATGGAAGGTATTAAGCCACCGGTATTTTTAGTCTTGATTCTTGACTCTCGACTCTTATTTCTTGATCCACGCAATTAACTATTCCTTAAATGTTTAAAAAAAACCTTTTAAATAATTAAAAGGTTTTTTTTAAACATATTTGTATTATAAACAAACGGTCTGCATGTTAAAGTTTTCTTTTCGCCAGCAAGTTTTAGCCGGCTTTGTGGTATCTATTATTCTGGTTTTAGTAGTTGGGATATTATCCTACAATAGCATCCGTAAGTTTGAGGATGATAATAAATGGGTTGATCATACCCAAAAAGTTATCAAATCGGCAAACGGCCTGCTGCAGCATATGATCGATGCTGAAACCGGTATGCGGGGTTATGCTGCTACGGGTAATAAAGCATTTCTTGATCCATATAACGAAGCCCTGCCGCGTATAGGTGTCGATCTGCAGTCCATGAGGGATCTTTCTTTAGATAACCCGGCCCAGCAACAAAGGATCGATTCATTAACATCGTTTGTTGCCGCCCAACGTACTACCCTGAAAACAAATATTGATACGCGGGAGGCTAAAGGTCTTGATTTTTTAGTAAGCAACAATATGTTGCTGAATGGTAAGGAAAACATGGACATGATCAGGAGATTAGTTGCTCATGTTATTGACGCCGAGAATGATTTGCTAACCGTCCGTAAGCAAAGTTCCGAGAATGCTTCTACTACAGCTATCCGGGTTATTGTGAGTGGTTCGGCTATATTCCTGGTCATTATCCTGATACTGTTCTTCTATATACAGCGCACTTTTGATCAGCAGAAAAAAATTGAGGCAGAGATTAAGGTGGCCAATATTGAACTGGGTAAAGTACTGGCCGAAAACGAAGCCAAAAACTGGCTGCTTACCGGAACTGGGCAATTGAACGAAAAAATGCAGGGCCAGCAAAGTGAAAGGGAACTATCCGGAAATGTACTGAACGAAGTTTGTACCTATACCAAAGCATCAGCCGGCACATTATACTTATACAACGAAACGCACCAACGCTTGGAGTTATATGCTTCGTACGCTTTTCACAATCCCGGTCTGATCAAGAAAACTATTCAGCTTTCCGAAGGTTGGTTGGGACAGGTGGCACAAGATCAAAAGGCCGCAGTTGTTAAAGGTAAGCTGAACGAGAAGTTCGACCTGGAATCGTCGGTGATCAAAGAAACTTTAACCGAAAATTTTATTGTTCCTTTCTTTTTTGATAAAAAGTTAAAAGGGGTAATGGAAGTAGCATACGTGGGCCAACTGCCTGAGCATAGTAATGATTACATATTGACCGTAGCCAACGATATTGGTATTGCCGTGAACACCGCCCAGGCGCGTACCATTATGCACGACCTGTTTGAGGAAACCCAGCAACAAGCCGAAGAACTGGAAGCACAACAGGAAGAAATGCGCGTTACTAACGAAGAGTTGGTGAACAAAACAGAAATGTTGCAGGCATCGGAAGAAGAACTGCGCGTGCAGCAGGAAGAGCTCCGCACCATTAATGCCGAACTGGAAGAAAAGGCAAGCCTGCTGGAAGAAAAGAATGAGGCCATTGAACAGGCCCGTGCCGCCATCAATCTTAAAGTTGATGAACTGGAAGTAACTGGAAAATACAAATCGGAGTTTTTGGCTAACATGAGCCATGAGCTGCGCACACCGCTCAACAGTATCCTGGTACTGGCCCGTATACTAAAAGATAACAAGCCACTAAACCTGTCTGAAGACCAGGTGAAATATGCCAGCGTAATATTTAATGCCGGTAACGACCTGCTTACGCTGATCAATGATATCCTTGACCTGTCGAAAATTGAGTCTGGCAAACTGGATATGCAAAATGAGGATATTAAAGTATCCGATATTTTGGGCGATATGGAAATGCTTTTTGCAGAGGTAGCCAGTAACAAAAAGATCAATTATACCACCAGTGTTAGTAAAAACCTGCCGCGAATCATATTTACCGATAAGGTACGTGTAGAACAGGTGATCAAAAACCTGCTTTCCAACGCCTTTAAATTTACTTCCGAAAACGGTTCTATATCCATCACCGCCCGCCCTGGTGAAAAAGAAGCGACTATCAGTTTCGCCATTAAAGACTCGGGTATCGGTATCCCGGCCGAAAAACAGCGCATCATATTTGAGGCATTTCAACAGGCCGACGGATCAACCAGTCGCAAGTATGGCGGTACAGGATTAGGGCTTTCTATAAGCCGTGAACTGGCCATGTTGCTTGGTGGCAGCATTAGTCTGAGCAGCGAACAGGGTGTAGGCAGCGAATTTGTGTTGACCATACCATTGAAGGCTATACAGGTGGCGCCTCATGAAGAGGAGATACTACCAACGGCACAAACCTTCAGGGCCGAAAACCCAGTTTTAGCACCGGCCGCCAAACCAACCGTAGACAGTAACCGCGAACCATTGGTGGTTATAGTGGAAGATGACAAGAACTTTGCCCACATATTGCAGGATTACGCGCGCGATCATGGCTACAAATCGGTGATGGTTCATGAAGGAACTAACGCTGTTGAAACCGTGAAGGAAAATATGCCCGATGCCGTGATACTGGATATTATGCTACCGGGTAAAGATGGATGGCAGATACTGAAAGAGCTCAAACATAATGAAGCAACTATGCACATACCGGTGCATTTAATGTCGGCGGGTGATGCGGCAGCAAACCGGGTACGCAAAGAAGGCGCTATCAGCTTCCTGAAAAAACCGATCAATACCGAAACGCTGGATAAGCTTTTTGCCGATATCATGCTGCAAAGCGGTACCAAATTTAAACAGATATTACTGGTTGAAGATCATAAGGCCCAAAGCCAGGCTCTGAAAGATATGATGCAGGGCCAGGGTATTACGGTGGACCAGGCCTTTGATGGCGAATCGGCATTCAGGATGCTGCATGAAAACGAATACCAGTGCGTGATACTGGATCTGAACCTGCCCGATATATCAGGGCTCGACCTGCTGGATAAGATCAAGGAGGTGGAACGTTTCGCGTCGCTCCCGGTAATTGTGAACACAGCCATGGAGCTTGACAAGGCATCGGTTAACCGTTTGATGCAGTATGCCAACGCCATGGTGGTAAAAACCAACAAATCTGCCGACAGGTTGATTGATGAAGTGAACTTGTTCCTGAACAAGATCAGCGAATCAAACAGCGCCCAGTATGAGCAGATGCCGGCATTTACCAAAGTAAAACTGCCCTCAAAAGGCAAGGGTGCCCTGAAAGGGAAAAAAGTGCTTATTGTTGATGACGATATGCGTAATATTTTTGCACTAAGTAGCGCCCTGCAAAGTTATGACCTGATTGTGGAGATAGCCAATGATGGCGAAGAGGCCATTGCCAAGCTGGAAGAGGTGCCCAATATTAATATCGTACTGATGGATATCATGATGCCTAAGATGGATGGGTACGAGGCCACCAGGTACATCCGCAAGCAAAACAAATGGGCCAAGTTGCCTGTAATAGCTTTAACCGCGAAAGCGATGAAGGATGACCGGGAAAAGTGCATAGCGGCCGGCGCTAATGATTATATTACAAAACCGGTTGATATGGACAGGCTTATTTCATTGATGCAGTTGTGGTTAGAGAGTTAGTATGAGTGATACGTCTATTGTTATAACATCCACCCAAATAACCGAATTGATTGACCTGGTAAGGAGGGTGCACGGGTTTGATTTTGCTGGTTATACCAAAGCTTCGTTAAAAAGGCGGGTTGTTAGGATAATGCAATTGAAAAAAATGGAGTTTTATGATCTGAAACACACCCTGGTGAATGATCAGCATTTTTTTCAATACTTTTTAGAGGAAATTACGGTGAACGTTACCGAGATGTTTCGTGACCCATCGTTTTATAAAGCGCTCAATTTACAGGTAATGCCCTACCTGTCAACTTACCAGCATGCCAAAATATGGTGTGCCGGCTGTTCCACAGGCGAAGAGGTTTATTCCCTGGCCATATTACTGCGCGAGGCAGGGCTCAGCAAAAAATCATTCATTTACGGTACCGATATCAATACCGAAGTATTGAGGGAAGCCCGTAAGGGAATATATAGTTTGCGCAGCATAAAAAGCTATGCCGAAAATTATCAGTTTACGGGCTTAACAGGCTCCATATCAGATAATTTTACTATTTTGTATGATGCAGCATCGGTGCATAATGAGTTAAAACAGAATACTTTATTTTCGGTGCATAATTTAGTATCTGATGATGTGTTTAACGAGTTTCAACTCATCAGCTGCCGCAATGTGTTTATTTATTTTGAAACGGAACTGCAGGAACGGATATTAGAATTGTTTTATAAAAGCCTGTGCCCGTTAGGTTATTTATGTTTAGGCAGTAAGGAAACCATACGGTCTGATGCTTTTAAACGAAAGTTCAAGGTGATTAATCACAAGGAAAATATTTATCAAAAAATTGGGACCTGATAAAAATTTACTCGAACGCTGGCGCACTACCGAATTATTGTTACTGGGTGGTTCTGCGGGCTCGTTTAAACTTTTGTTCCAGATGGTAAAGTTGCTTCCGGCCGATCTGGGTAAAACAGTGATCATTGTTATTCACCGCAAGCGGAACTTTTTTAGCGAAATAGCGAAACTTTTTGCAGAGAACAGCCATATGTCGCTCCGCGAAATTGAAGATAAAGACGTTCTTGAAAAAAATACTATTTATATAGCGCCGGCCAATTACCATACCCTGATAGAAAAGGGCGGGTATTTTAGTTTGGATGTATCAGAGGCGGTATGGTATTCAAAGCCATCAATTGATGTAACTTTTGAAAGCGCCGCTGATGTTTATCAGGAACGCTGCATGGCCATTTTATTATCGGGTGCAAACCAGGATGGCGCCGATGGGATGCTTAAATTAAGAAACAGCGGGGCGGTTACCATAGCCCAGCATCCGGAAGATGCTGAAATGGATGAAATGCCGGGGGCTGCCATTAACAATGGAGGAGCTGGGTATATATTACATACAGATGAGATATTTAAACTTTTACATACACAGTAATTCACTTACATTAGCATCAAATGAGTCCCGTTAATATTCTTATTGTTGATGATAGAGAAGAAAATATTGTTGCGCTCGAAGCATTATTGAAGCGCGATGATATTCGTATATTTTCTACAACATCGCCAAATGAGGCCCTGAAAATTGCCTGGGACACGCATATTGCTATTGCCCTTATTGATGTGCAGATGCCCGAGATGGATGGTTTTGAGCTGGTTGAAATGCTCAAATCAAATCCGCGTACCCGGGATATCATGGTGATATTTGTAACTGCTATATCCAAAGAAGCTAAATACGCGGTAAAAGGTTTGGGTACGGGCGCCATTGATTACTTGTATAAACCCCTTGATCCGTACATCACATCGGCCAAGGTTGATTCATTTGTGCACCTGGCACGCAGCCAGGCCGAGATCAGGTTAAAGAACGAAGAATTACAGAACTTTGCCATCGTTGTAAAAAACTCTGCCGATATTATCTGTTCAGTTGATGCGCAAAACCTCCGCATCAGTAACATTAATCCGGCGGTTGAAACCATTATGAGTTTTAAATCGGTCGAATTGCTGGGCAAAAGTATCATCGATCTGGCAGTTGAAAATCAGAAGACACTGTTTCGTAAAAAGCTGGGCGAGATCATAAAGGACAACCTGAACTTTGCCGTTTTTGAACTGCAGTTTGAAACCTTTGATAAACGGGTGATATGGGTGGAGTGCCGTGCATCCTATCATAATAAAACCATCTTTTTAAACATCAGCGATATCTCTCCGCAAAAAAGTTACCAGGAGCAGCTGATCAAGTCGAAAGAAAATGCCGAATACAGTAAAAAGGTAAAAGAAACTTTTTTGGCCAATATGAGCCATGAATTGCGTACACCGGTTAACGGTATTATTGGCATAACCGATCTGCTGTTGCGTACCGAATTAAATGAGCAGCAAAAGAACATGCTTAATTTATTGGAGACTTCATCAAAATCGTTGCTGGGCGTTATCAACGATGTGCTGGACATATCCAAAATTGAAGCGGGCAAGTTTAACATTGTACGTACACCTAATAATATACGCGATCTCATCAAATCGGCTTTCGACCTGTTAAAATTCAGGGCTGATGAAAGCAATATCGAATTTATACTGGAGATAGAAGATAACGTGCCGCCAAACCTCATGGTTGATTCGCTGCGCCTGAACCAGATATTGATGAACCTGTTGAGCAATGCCATCAAATTTACCGAAAGAGGGTATGTTAAGCTGAAAGTATCGGTATTACAAAAGCATAACGATAAGGTTAAACTAAAATATAGCGTGGAAGATTCGGGCATTGGCGTTCCGGCCGACCGGCTAAGCAAAATTTTTGAATCATTTGAACAGGCCGAAGAAGATACCGTAAGTAAATATGGCGGTACCGGGCTCGGGCTAACTATTGTAAAAAAACTGGCCGAGTTAAAAGGCGGGGAGCTTACTGTGAGCAGTCAGTTAGGTAAAGGAAGTACTTTTAATTTTATAAACTGGCATACTATAGCAGCAAAACCCGTTGAAAAAATGAGCAGTAAACCAGATAAGGTCCTAAGCCCTTTTAACAATATTACCGTTTTGGTGGCCGAAGATAATATGGTGAACCAGTTTATGCTGTCGAAAATGTTAAAGGACTGGAACGTAGAAGTTGAAATGGTAGACAACGGGCGTAAACTGATCGAAAAACTGAAAATCAAAAAATACGATCTTGTTTTGATGGACACCCACATGCCCGAAATGAATGGCTATGAGACCGCCCGCACTATCCGGGTCGACTTTGAAGAACCTAAAAGGAGCATACCTATTATTTCCCTTTCGGCATCTTCATTTGGGCACGAGCAGGAACAGGCGATTACTTCAGGTATGAATGATGTACTGGCAAAACCATTTCAGCCCTATCAGCTGCACGAAAAAATGAGCCAGTTGCTAAAGACCGTGGTATAAGCGTTAAAAATCGAGCTTGGTTTGACCTATGCCCATCACTTTGGCCTCGTGTTCCAGCAGCCATTTCTTGCGCCAAAGACCGCCCGCATAACCGGTAAGGCTACCATCTGAACCGATAACCCGGTGGCAGGGTACTACTATCCACAGATCATTTTTGCCATTTGCCGAAGCTATGGCCCTTATAGCCAGCGGACTATTCATCTGGTTTGATTGCTGGGCATAGCTTATGGTACGCCCGTACTTTATTTGCAATAACTCATCCCATACCTGTTGCTGAAAAGGTGTACCCGCTTGTTTCAAGGGCAGGTCAAATTCCTTACGCTCGCCTTTAAAATATTCATTTAACTGATCGATGGCCGTTTGCAGCAATGGGGTAGGTGCCGGTGTAATTTCATACTCCTCATCGCGCGCCGATATGGAAGCGATAAAACCATCTTCTTCAATAATACGGGTTATGCCAAGCGGGGTATTACAATAAGCAAGGGGCATGAATTTTATTTTTACAGGTTGATAATGGACTGCCGGCGGCAATGTGATTTATTCTTCAAATTTAATGCAAACGACGGAATTGAGCAAATGCATGCGTCAAGACGATCTCATAAAAATCACGTCATTGCGAGGTACGAAGCAAGTGCCTCACCCAACCCTCTCCAAAGGAGAGGGCTTTAAAGTGCTTTTTTTGAAGTCTCCCCCTTTGGGGGAGATTTAGAGGGGGCTCCTGCTTCGTACCATCGCAATGACGCGAGTGAGTTACCCCTCTTTCCGCTGCAGGCGAAGAGAGGTGACCAAGCGTAGCGATGGTCGGGTGAGTCGATTCGGCGCCAAATTGATTTGAGCTCAAATGCCCTTACATCACTAAGCACAAATTATTACCTTTGACGCCATGAAACTCGTTAACGAAACCTGGCATCTGTTGAAAAAAGAGATTTTGCTCGAATGGCGATCAAAATATGCTTTTAATGGTGTTTTGCTATACGTGGTATCAACCGTATTTATTTGCTACATCTCCTTTAATCTTACCCCGGGTTTTAGCGGCAGCAATGGTTACAAAGTAGTATGGAATGTGCTGTTCTGGATCATTATGCTATTTGCCTCAGTTAATGCTATTGCCAAAAGTTTTATGCAGGAGAGTAAGAGCCGTTTGCTTTATTATTATTCCATAGCCAGTCCGCAGGCTATTATCCTGTCCAAGACCATATACAATGTTATGCTGATGTCTTTACTAAGCATACTCGCCTTATTGGTATATATGGTGTTTTTTACCAATACCCTCGGCGATCCGCTGTTTTACTTTTTAACTGTGCTATTGGGCAGCCTGAGTTTTTCAACCGTGTTCACCATGATATCGGCCATTGCCTCCAAAGCGGGTAATAATGGCACATTGATGGCTATTCTGAGCTTTCCGGTTATTATACCGGTGATATTGGTGCTTATCCGCCTGAGTAAAAACGCGATGGATGGGATTGACAGGAGCCTGAGCCTGGGCAACATAGGCGTTTTGTTCGCCATCAACGCCATCGTGATCACCACTGCTCTTTTACTTTTTCCTTATTTGTGGCGAGATTGATAATATTATAGAATCAAGAGATAAGAGTCAGGAATCAAGAGAAAATAGAGCAAACAGGAGAGTGTATTATATTTTCCCGTTTAAAAAGAACTAAAAACCATGTCATTGCGAGGAGGAACGACGAAGCAATCTCATCATGTTCAATTCAAGTAAGCATGATGCGGAAGTACAATGAGGAGATTGCCACGCTGCGCTCGCAATGACATGTTTTTCAAGTATTGGAACAGATGTGAGAGTTGTTATCAAACCAACATTCATTGTAACTTTCTTGTATCAATAAATAAATGCCTGCAATTTCATCAAGCGTTCATAAAAAATATGTTTTTTAGTACCTTGGAAAAAAATTGTATCCCTTGTTAATGCGGCCTTATTGGATTATCCTTCTTTTTATAGTATCCCCGTTTATAGCAGTAGCTCAAAATACTACTATTACCGGTACGGTTGTTAATGCCAATGGCAAAAATGCGGTAACCAGGGCCAGCGTGTTTTTAAGCAACGCTACTTATGGCACGGTAACATCCGACGATGGCTCATTTACCCTTGGTGGTGTTAAACCCGGCCAGTACGAATTGGTGGTGACTACCGTTGGCTACGAAGATTATTCACAAACCATACAAGTTAGCGGCGCACCGCTGAAACTCCATATTGAACTTGCCCAAAAAGTACTGATGCTGCGCGAAGTAGTAGTGAGCAGCGCGGCCGACTGGAAAAAGAACTATGAACAGTTTAGGCGTGAGTTTATCGGGACAACCGAGAATTCCAAACTTTGCCGGGTGGTTAATCCGCATATCCTCAATCTGATTTATCATCGTAATAAACAACAGTTGGAAGCTTCTGGCGATGAGTTCCTGGTGGTGGAGAACCACGCGTTGGGCTATCGTACCAAATTCCTGCTCAAAAACTTTTTGAGCGATGCTATTGAACATACCATACAATACGCAGGGAAGGCACTGTTTGAAGAGCTACCCGGATCGGCAGAGCAAAAAAAGATCTGGAAACAGAAACGTGAGCTGGCCTATTACGGTTCGGCGCAGCACTTTTACCGATCGTTGTACAAGGATAAACTGAAGGAAGAAGGCTTTGAAGCACACGACTTTACACGCATGCTGAACCGGGAACGCCCGGACGAAGCCCTGATTCTGCAAAAGATCAAAAGATACAGGGATATCGCACCTAACCGCGACTCGCTGGTCAATTGGTACAGGATCAATAACCTCACTAAATGGAACCGGGAAAATTTGGTCCGCGTTCCTTACCAATCCATCGAAATATTGCGTAAAACACAGGAAAAAGGTATATACGCGGTTGTTTTTCCGCATTTGCTATATGTAGTTTACACCAAAAAAGAAGAAACTACGGAGTTTAGGGATGTTTATCGTCCGCTGGATATGGGCAACTTTGAAACCAGCATTGTAAGCCTTTCCAGTGCCTATATTTTGTTTGATATGAACGGCATCGTGGTATCAAATCCAAGTCCGCTTTATGAAGGTACCTGGTCCAAAGCCAAGCTGGCCGATCTGCTGCCGGTGGATTACGAACCGGGGGACTGATGTTACGTTATTGCTTCTGTGACTCACCCGACTAAAATGAGTACAATGCAATGACTTATTGATAATCAAATTCACTACATTTGCCCATCAATCAATATGAAATTTATTTATCAAACATGGTGGAAAGTGATAGCCGTTTTAATGGTGTTATCCACCTTTATAACCGGTTTATTATTTAAGGTGCCCCGCCTGCAGATCATCCACGAAACCATCCGTAATTTATATTTCCACGTACCCATGTGGATGGGGATGCTCACGGTGTTTGTGGTATCGGTATATTTCAGTATCAAATACCTGAGCTCGGGAAAAGAGGAGCATGACCTGGCGGCTGTAGAGTGTGTAAACACAGGGCTGCTGTTCTATTCGCTTGGCCTGTTAACTGGTATGCTGTGGGCAAAATATACCTGGGGCGAGTTTTGGAGCGGCGACCCTAAACAAAACAGCGCCGCGATAGCCTTTCTGCTATACTGTGCTTATATTGTGTTACGCAACTCGATAGACGAAGAGCAGAAACGCGCTAAAATATCGGCCATTTACAATATTTTCGCTTTCCCGATCATGATTGTGCTGATATTTATTTTACCCCGGATGACGGACTCCTTGCATCCCGGAAGTGGCGGTAACCCCGCATTTGGAAAATATGACCTGGATAACGGCATGAAGATAGCTTTTTACCCGGCCCTATTAGGCTGGAGTTTTATAGCGCTTTGGATAGCCACCCTCCGTTACCGTATCCGTTTAGTTGAGAATAAAAAGAATGACAATTAATATGAAGAAATTGATCTTTTCGTTATTGTTGCTGATGAGTTGTACCGCCGTTATGGCGCAACAAGCGCAGCAAGTTGAAATGGCCGATGCTTTACGCAGCTCGGGCAAAATATACGTTGTAATACTTACCATAGTCATTATTTTTGCCGGATTGGCCCTTTATTTGTTCTCGATGGATCGTCGATTAAAAAAAATCGAAAAAGAAAAATAGTTCAAAAAATTTGCCTATCTTGTTTAAACATGGTTTTTGTACCGTTGTTATAAGGTGTATCTGAAACACTAACAATAAAATATTTGCGATATTGATAAAAATTGTACCAAATTTGTGCACTTTTTTAAGAGTTTAATATTTATATAACAATTATGGCTACGAATATTTTAGTTGCTGATCAGGATACCCACTTCTTTGGCGACGTATGTAAAAACTTCGATTACGCAGCGCAGTTTACTAAACACGATGCTGGTTTATTAGACCAGATTAAATCATGTAATAGTGTTTACCGCTTCCGTTTCCCTATCCGCAGGGGTAATGGTTTCGAGGTGATCGACGCTTGGAGGGTAGAGCACTCACACCACCAATCGCCAACCAAAGGCGGTATCCGCTACAGCGAAATGGTGAATGAGGATGAGGTAATGGCACTGGCCGCTTTAATGACCTACAAATGCGCCATTGTTAACGTTCCGTTTGGCGGCGCTAAAGGCGGTATCAAAATAAACCCCAAAAACTACAATGTAAGCGAGCTGGAAAACATCACCCGCCGTTATACTGTTGAATTGATCAAGAAAAACTTTATTGGCCCCAGCATTGACGTACCTGCTCCGGATTATGGATCGGGCGAGCGCGAAATGAGCTGGATAGCTGATACCTATGCTACTATGAACCCGGGTCAGCTGGATGCTATGGGCGCCGTTACCGGTAAACCTATCGCGCTACATGGTATCGCGGGGCGTCGTGAGGCTACCGGTCGTGGTGTGGCTATTGCTATCCGCGAGTGTGTAAGCGTTGGCGAGGATATGCAGAAACTGGGCCTATTGCCTGGTTTAGCAGGTAAAAGAGTAATTGTACAGGGACTTGGTAATGTGGGTTACTATTCGGCTAAGTTTTTAGCTGAGTTTGGTGCCATCATTGTAGGTCTTTGCGAATTTGAAGGCGCTATCTACAACGAAGACGGACTGGACATCGAAGCTGTTTTTCAGCACCGTAAAGCAACCGGTTCTATTTTAGGTTATGCCGGCGCCCTGCGCGAGTTTACCAACACCATGGAAGGCCTGGAGCAACCATGCGATATCCTGGTACCGGCCGCGCTCGAAAACCAGATCACCGAATATAACATCCGTAACATTCAGGCAAAAATTATTGCCGAAGGTGCAAACGGTCCAACCTCACCAGAAGCCGAAGCTATATTTTATGCTAATGGCGGTTTGATCATCCCGGATATGTATGCTAACGCGGGCGGTGTAACCGTATCTTACTTTGAATGGTTAAAAAACCTGAGCCATGTAGCTTTTGGTCGTATGAACCGCAGGTTTGAAGAAAATTCCAACCTGAACCTGGTGAACATGGTAGAAGGCATCACCGGAACATCATTAACACCCATGCAGCGTTCAACCATTATCAAAGGCGCGTCTGAACTGGAACTGGTAAACTCCGGACTGGAAGATACCATGATCCGCTCATACCACGAGATCAGGGAGACTTACAAAAATAACCCTAAGATCGATACCCTGCGCAGTGCAGCCATGGTAGGCGCTATCAACAAAATAGCCGTATCATACCAAAACCTTGGTGTTTGGCCGTAAATACATTTCCTTTGTCATAAGGCAGAGCTTGAAGCGGCGGGTTGAAAAACCTGCCGCTTTTGTTTTATACCCTCCACTAGGTCATTGCGAGGAGGAACGACGAAGCAATCTCGTAGCTATGCAATCTATCTTCTATATTTTCTTTTACTGATTTTCAAGCTTTGACCTTCTCTCACCAATGGTTTAACTAATTTCTGTTTTGTAGATGCGGATTTTGGAGAAGCAGTATCACTCTCCTTATAAGCCTCCGGTACCCATTCCAATCTTAGCCTGCATTCGTTACTCATGATTTTTAGCTTTACGTAAATATACCAAAAGTATCCAACACGCGTCATTGCGAGGAGGAACGACGTGGCAATCCCCAATTTGTAGAGCCGCTCTGTATTTTAGGATTATTAATGTTGCTAATTTTTTAATAGGTATTAATGAACTCCCTCCGGTCGGTTGTCCACGCCACGCTCGCAATGACGCGTGGGGATAGAGAATTGCAGTCTCCTTGTTTCCGTGATAGGCGCAGCGTAATCAGGGTGAGTCAACCCCTGTGTTCCATAAAAATCTTGATTCCTGACTCTTACATCTTGATTCTTTTATCTATCAAGAATAATTCTAAATAGCACATATGGCTTGTAAAAAACTTTATTAGCGCTATGTTTTGTATTTTTGCGTACTATTTTATAATAATATAAGCCTCGGAATGAAGAAAAGTGCAATTTTTGGTCTTGTAGTTATAGCCATCGCTATAGCGGTTATCATTAGTGTTTACTCCAACTCCAGTACTTATGGTTCTTTTAGCGACGCGCAAAAAACTACCAGCGAACTGCATATTGTAGGGCACCTGAACACAACAAAAAAGTTGTATTATGATGCCACTAAGGATGCCAATTACTTTTCATTTTACATGAAAGATAATAAAGGCGAGGAGCGTAAGGTGGTTTTTACAGGTACCAAACCCGAAGACTTTGAGCGCAGCGAGCAGCTGGTATTAACCGGCACTATGGTTGGCCAGGAGTTTCACGCCTCCAAGATCCTGATGAAATGCCCTTCCAAATACACTCAGGACAAGTTAGAAATTACAGAAGTAAAGGCCACGCAGGCCAGTATATAAATTGGTATCAAGTAGTTAGTATCAAGTATCAAGATTTTTTACTGATTCGAAATACCGTATCTAAGAAGTCGTGATACTTGATACTAACTACTCGATACTAATCACTTGAATCTAATTATGGATACAGTTTTTAAAGGTGAACACCTTTTACCCGGCCAGATAGGTCAGTTTTTTATCGTTCTTTCTTTTGGCGCGGCTCTTTTATCGTTTATCAGCTATTATTTTGCCACTACCGAGGATGCAGGCAAAAATGACAGCTCATGGCAGCGCCTGGGCCGAATCGGTTTTTATATCAATTCTGTTTCCATACTGGGTATGGGCGTATGCCTGTTCTACGTTATTTATAACCACTATTTCGAGTATCATTATGCCTGGGCCTATACCTCGCGTTCATTGCCTGTCTACTACATTGTATCGGGTTTCTGGAACGGGCAGGAGGGTGGCTTCCTGCTGTGGACTTTCTGGCAGGCTGTTTTAGGTAATATCCTGATCTGGCGCGCCAAATCATGGGAACGCCCCGTGATGACGGTGATTGCCTTTTCACAGATAGTTTTAGCCACTATGGTACTGGGTGTGGAGATTTTAGGTACCCGCATCGGCAGCTCACCATTCTTGCTGTTACGTAAAGCGCTCGAAGCGCCTATCTTCCAAAGCCCCGATTATCTTTCCTTTATAAAAGACGGACAGGGCATGAACCCGTCCTTGCAAAACTATTGGATGATCATTCACCCGCCAACACTGTTCCTGGGTTTTGCATCTATGGTGGTACCTTTTGCTTACGCGGTAGCCGGTTTATGGCAAAAACGTTATAAAGAATGGGTTGCACCTGCAATACCATATACCCTGTTTGCTTGTATGATATTGGGTACGGGTGTTATCATGGGCTCGTTCTGGGCATATGAGTCGCTGAATTTTGATGGTTTCTGGGCCTGGGATCCGGTAGAGAATGCCTCTATCTTCCCGTGGATCACCATGGTGGCGGCCTTGCACGTACTCATTGTATATAAAAATACTGGTCACTCTTATTTTACCGCTACTTTTTTAGTACTCATTAGCTTTGTGCTGGTATGGTACTCCTCGTTCCTGTCGCGCAGCGGTATTTTAGGCGATACTTCGGTACACTCCTTTACCGATAACGGCATGTTCTGGCAACTGGTTATCGGCGTACTGATATTCCTGGTGCTATCGGTTGTATTACTGGTGGCCCGGTGGAAACAACTGCCCATCACCAAAAAAGACGAAGACACCTACTCGCGTGAGTTCTGGATGTTTGTAGGCTCCGTATTTTTGGGCCTGTCATGCTTCCATTTGCTGGTAGTAACCTCCGTACCGGTATGGAACGCCATGTTCGGTACTAAAATAGCGCCACCATCTGATATCATTAAACATTACAACGTTATCCAGTCGTCATTTGCTTTTGTAGTAACCATACTCACCGGGTTTACTCAATTTTTAAAATACAAGAAAACTGATGTTACCCGCTTTTTTATCACCACAGGCCTGTATCTGCTTTTCGCGGCATTAATAACCGCGTTGGTAGTGTATGCCACCGGCGTTTACAAATTAAACGCGGTGTTTATCCTGGTGATGTGGGGGGCGGTATATTCAGTAGTAGCGAATGCGAAAATACTGGCCGACGCCTTAAAAGGTAAATTCAAACTGGCCGGATCGGCCGTAGCACATATTGGTTTTGGCTTGCTGTTGGTAGGCGCGCTAATTGCCGCGGGTACCACCAATGTGATATCTATCAACAATACCGGCGAAGGTTTTTCGCCCGAGTTTGCTAAAGAACAAAACCCACGCGAAAACATTATAGTTTACCGCAACCAGCCTGTAAAAATGGGCGACTTCCTGGTAACCTATACCGGCGACTCGATCTCGGCTCCTAATCATTTCTTTAAAGTTGATTATAAGGAGGTTGATGCCAATGGCAAAGTAACCAATGAGTTTGTGCTGAAACCAAAAGTTCAGGTGAACAAAGGTCAGCTGGCTTCATCGCCAGATACCAAGCATTACCTGTTCCATGACATGTACACACACATCACCATGTCAAACGCTATCAGTGCAACCGAAGGCGGTGCCGAAAGTGCTCATGACGAGGCCGATGATGATAAGAACTACGATACGCCGGTAAGTCACACAGTAGCCCCGGGCGATACCATCAAATACCGCGACGGCTATATTTTAGTAAAAGGACTGAACAAAGAAGCCAAAGTACAAAACATCCCGCTGAGCGACAGCGATGTGGCTATTGGTGCAAAGCTGGAGGTGGTAACTAATGGTAACCACTATACCATTGTACCGGTATATATGATCAAAAACGGCAATGTATTCGATTTTGCCCGAAAGGTAGATGATGCCGGTCTGAAACTACGTTTCAGCAAGGTGATACCAGAGAATAAGAAGGTAGAGATCATGGTGTACCAGCAACCCGAAAGCAAAAAGAAATTTATTGTGATGAAAGCCATCCAGTTCCCATACATCAACTTCTTCTGGGCAGGTACCATCATTATGGTGATCGGTTTCTTTATGTCGATACTGCGAAGGAAAAAAGAATTGAAGGTGGTTTAAAGCCTCACCCAACCCTTCCATCCCGATAGCTATCGGGATAGAGGGCTTTAGAAAATATATATTTAATCAAAAGCAAGGGCCCTGTGCGATTCCTTCCCTCGGGAAGGGGAGGAAGGGGTTTCGTCACCGCGTAATAAAAGGCTGTCATGCTGAGCCTCGTCGAAGCATGGTGTGTAAGGCCTCTGCGCTCAACCCTTCGACGGAGCTCAGGGTGACACCCTTCATTCTTCATTAAGGAAATATAAAATCTTCGTAAGTTTGCCCGCAAGCATGGATACTTATTTAGCTCCGTATAGTCAAAATATCCTCAATGACGGATTTACCATTATTGATGCCATTTATTCATCAGCAGAAGTAGAAGCCATCCTCGCCATCATCGAAGCTGTCGACCCATCAAATCCGGCTTTTCGTAAAACAGAAGATCTTTTTGCTATCAGGCAATTCTTAAAGGAGGTGCCGCAGACAGTCTCTTTAATTTTCAACAGCAATTTAAAAACGCTGATCAATAATTTATTTGGCGATGGGTATTTCGCCGTGAAATCTATCTATTTCGACAAGCCCGAGCTTTCCAATTGGTTTGTGGCCTGGCACCAGGACCTCACCATTGTGGTTGATCAGAAAAAGGATATGCCCGGCTACGGTCCCTGGACGGTTAAACATAACCAGTTTGGCGTACAGCCGCCATTGGATATATTACAGGATAATTTTACCATCCGTATCCACCTGGATGATGCCGGCGCGGATAATGGCGCACTCAAGGTAATCCCCGGATCGCACCTGAAAGCAGTTTATCGCCCTGAAACTATTAATTGGCAGACAGCAACAGAAACACTTTGCCCAGTTGCTGCAGGCTGGGTAATGATCATGCGCCCCTTGCTGCTGCATGCCTCCAGCAGAACCACCAACAATCAAAAAAGAAGGGTGGTACACATTGAGTTTAGTCGTGCTGATTTACCGGAGGGGATTGATTGGGCGGAGAAGATGAAAATTGTATAATATAGATAGATAACCCACATGCCGTCGCTCGGCTGGAGCCCACAAGTGTTGGGAAGATAAAATGCTAGCCATAGAGGTATGACTTTTATGTTGATATGCTCCGTTAGGAGCTACCTATTTGTAGC
>CEMM01317254.1:0-10237 GCA_900068975.1 Hygrocybe conica | reverse complement strand
TCTACTTACGGTTATCCCGTATTGCTCGACTTTATTCTACGCGGTGTGGAGTATGTTCGTACTTACACCTTCAAGATATTCGCCTTCGCGCCCCTACACAGCCATTTCCACCGTGATTATGCCTGACGACGTCCCATTCATCCCCGCGACCTCTCCTTCGTCTCAAGAAGCTTGCCATCAATTCCCCAGCCCTCAAAGGCAAACAGCCGGCCAACCGAGCGAAATCGACGACTCCATTGCACTTCATGCCATCTGGCGATATCATACATAATTACCACGTCGCCAGCGGTGACACACCAACTTCCGCAGACACTCGTCTTCACGGCCACAGTCGACATTTCCCACTGCGACTTCGTTTGCCCGACCAGCCTCTCGCTCCAGTATACGTGTACTTCAATAGCCCAGTCTGGTCGCGCGGTACGGGCTGCGGGATATCGGCCACCCTTCTTTACGCAGCGGCGCTTTTGCAATACCGGCACACTGTATCTGCGCATGAGGTCATTTGTATCACGTGGAACTTCCCACGCCTCTCACTTGTTTTCAGTCGCGTCGCATCTCAGCCGTCCAATGCAAAGGTCTGAGACGTGTTCTTGCGGAAGATCATTTTCGCATACGTTCGCGCTTACCAACCACCAGAGGACGTGTCAGAAATCCAGGAAACGCCTTTCCCACGTATTGTCTAAGGCGAAGACCCTTTGGGAAACGAGGAAGAAACCCCGGCTGAATGGCAGTCACAAACCCGTGGAACCAGTTAGCCGTTTGCGTGATTGCGTACCTGGAGCTGTATGCGGTGCTGCTGAGGTGCAAAAATTCCGCCCATCTCATCATGATCTATCGCTAACGTCCCCTCGTAGCCCTCGTTAGACCTTCACGACAAAGCCGACGACATCCACAATCCGGCAACCTCCTCGATTGATATTGGCCTCGGTGAGATTGACGACGACCAGGTGCTGTGCTTGGTACACCACATCAGATCCATGACTAACATTGTCTTTTAGCTCCCATTGGAGTGTCACAATCACGGCGATGACATCCACCTCAGTTTGTTGGATAGAAAGAAGCTGACGCGGAGGGCTGATCGTCGCCTCCCCTTGAGATACCGTGATCTCCTTCCCGAACCGCCGCGCACGGCTCCACCTCTCCCTGTTTCTCCCCCAGTATTGATAGCACAGGACACACCCCCTCAGGAACTCGTTGCCCGCTCCAGTGCCCAGACTACCGAGCGGGGCGTATTTCATTCGCTTCGAAATGCATTCAATTTGTTCCGGCAATACACCTCCCTCACGAGTCCGTCACACGATCCCGAGGCAAACGTTACGGGAGAGGACCTCTCTGATATTGCGGATGAGTCTGAATCCCCGCTTTCACCCGTCGCCGCCCCGTCGTATGGTCCGTATCCCAACCACAATGCTTTCCTTTTGGGCGAATGGTACTGGAACAGAGGCGCACAGAAGTCACAATCCAGTTTTAGAGACCTATTGCAGATTGTTGGTGATCCTAACTTCAAGCCCTCCGACGTCCGGAATGTCAACTGGAAGGACGTCGATGCGAAACTCGCGCAGGATGATTTTTTAGAAGAAGAAGATACAGGTTGGACACGGACGCCTGTGACGATTTTAGTTCCAGCGCAGCATCATCGTAAATCTTCCCCGCAATCCATCCCTCAAGACTTCGTCCTTGGCGATTTTTACCATCGAAGCATCGTGTCCGCTGTCAAGGAGGCGCTGTCAAGCCCAACACGTCACCGTCACTTCCACTACGAGCCATACGAGCTAAAGTGGCAACCTCCCGGCCTATCCGACCCCATCTCAGTCTACGGAGAACTCTACACTTCACCTGCCTTCATACAGGCGCACCTTGATGTCCAGAACTCTCCTCCAGAGCCTAAATGCCATCTTCCCCGGTGCATTGCTGCATTAATGTTTGCATCCGATGCCACCCATCTCACATCGTTTGGAGATGTAAAGCTCTGGCCTCTTTACCTATATTTCGGCAACGAGTCAAAATATCGTCGCTGTAAACCCTCCGAAAATCTGTGCTCTCATATAGCTTACTTTCAAGGGGTCAGCTCCTTCTCATGGATAATCATATGTGACACGCTGACAGTTCATTCTTAGCTGCCGGAATACTTTAAGGACGTTGCAACAGAGCAGTCAGGGGGTGTTCATCCCAGCGCCGCATTCATGACATTTTGCCATCGGGAGTTCATCCACGCACAATGGAAGATTCTTCTGGACAATGATTTCATCGAAGCGTGGCGGCATGGAATTCCAGTTTTATGCTCTGATGGGATAAGACGTCGTTTTTATCTCAGAATATTCAGTCACTCTGGTGATTACCCCGAAAAGTACGTGTTTGCCTGTTCTTGTGGACTGTTTCTCATCGATCCTTAACAGGATTCTCCTTGCTAGCATCCGAAATCTGGGGACATGCCCATGTCCACGGTGTCTCATACCTTTGTCTCGCGTTCACAACCTTGGAATGCCCAGAGATATGGCGCAGCGGTTGACCATGGTCCGTATTGACAACAACACTCGGCAAGGAAAGGTTACAGCTGCGAGACGACTCGTTTACGAGAAGGGTTACATTGTCACCAGTGCGGCGATAGAGGGTTTACTGAAAGATGAATCTTTAGTATTCACGGCTGTATGCTTCTTTTCCTGAATTCCTTGTGGAGTCGTAATGCTCAAAATCAGCCTCCAGAACGCATTTTCCGAGAGGCTTGCACCTCTAGGTTTCAATATGTTCTCCATGTTTCTCCCTGACCTGATGCATGATTTCGAGTTGGGAGGTTGGAGATGTGTCTTCATCCATCTACTGCATATTCTGGATTCTATTGATCCGAATCTTCTGACTGAGGTGGATCGTCGGCATGTTCTCCATTTTTCACCACGATCTATCAATAATCCATCACGCAGTTACAGGGAGATCCCACCGTTTGGAAAAGACGCAATCCGCAAATTCCCGAATAGCGCATCCCAGATGAAGAAACTAGCCGCCCGAGACTTGGAGAATCTCCTTCAGGTGAGATGGGCCTCGTCTGACAATGGATCTTATCTCACGCCTCCAAGTGCGCAATTCCAGTATTCGATGGTCTCTTGCCTGAGCCACATAACCGTAGAGTTCTTGAACTCCTCTTTCTGATGGCTCACTGGCATTCTTTGGCCAAGTTACGTTTGCACACGGATATCTCACTCGCTGCCATGGATCACATCACTGTCCTTCTCGGGGAGAAACTCCGTCAGTTTCAACAAAAGACCTGCTCTGCATTCGCCACCCGGGAACTTAAGAGAGAGACGGATGCCCGCGTCCGCCGTCAGAGCCCGAAGGTGCAAGCAACTCGCCGTCCAACCGCGACTCCACAGCTCCCAATCCAACAGCCCAAGAACAGCGCGACGGGGCACAGTCCCACCGCGGCAGCGCTTCGACCGGGCCTTTCCGTGAAGAGCTCGGCGACACCTAATCACATGTTGTCTTCGATTGAATCCCCGGATGCAACGGCTTGTCATGAATCCAACGCTTCCCCACCTGGCCCATCTAGGCGTGACGGCGGACGGCGACAGAAGACCTTCAACCTCAATACATACAAGTTTCATGCCCTAGGTGACTATGCCACTACAATCCGACAATTCGGCACCACAGATTCATATACCACGGAAATGGTCTGTCTTCCCGCACATCTATTGTTCTACCTGTTTGACCTAGCTCGTCAGAGTGAACTGGAGCATCGAACACCCAAAAATCGGTATCTCCGGACCAGTCGTAAAGGGTTCATCAAACAGTTGACTCAGATTGAGCGGCGGCAGGCCTGTATTCGTCGCCTTCGTGAAAGCTTGGCCTCCACTGGTACGCTGACGACAGAGGATGTTCCGAGCGCACCTGAGACACATCACAACATCGGCAAATCTCAGAATTACCCAGTGATGATTGCCCAGTTTCTTCAGCGCCATGCAGGTGATCCGGCTATTACGGTGAGCAATGATTTCGTTATAAACCACTCATTTCTCATTAGTCCTAGAATTTCTTGCCTAAACTCAAGGAGCACCTATTGCCCCGTATCAAGGAGTCTTTGAGGGCCGGCGCTCAACATGGCACATCATCAGGTTTTTTTGAGGACGGAGCTCCCCACATTGAAGATCTGGACCGAATATTTTTCAACTCGGATCGCATGTACCAACACCACTTACTGAGGATCAACTTCACAACGTATGATGTCCGTCGCTCTCAAGATGTCATCAATCCAGGGACATTGNGTCGTGACATCATGCTGCTGGCTAACAACCAAGACGCTGATGTAAACCATCCGTTCTGGTTTGCGAGAGTCCTCGGAATCTATCACGTCAATGTGGTATATACGGGGTCAGACATGCTGGACTATACTCCACGAAGATTTGACTTTCTATGGGTGCGTTGGTTTCAGCAACATGGCAAGATGACGGCTCGTTGGGAAGAATGCCGTCTTGACACTGTCTCCTTTCCACCCATGGCGCATCAAGACTCATTCGGTTTTGTTGATCCCAAGGATGTGCTACGATGTTGCCATATTATTCCTAGTTTCCGGCGGAAAAGGGTCCATTCCGATATGGTCTCATTGTCTCGGTGTGCCAATGACGCTCAAGATTGGACTCATTATGTTATAAATAGGTGTGGCTGAACTGCTGCTATTCTGTGCATGCGCTGAACGAAAATAATTAGATTTCCCGATCGTGATATGGTCATGAGATTCTATGGTGGCTCTGCGGTGGGGCACATATACGCTCACTTGCAACTGCCCCGAGATGGGTGTCAAGGTGACCAACCAAATATCTCGCAGGGTCCTCATGCGGTTTCCGAAAACATCTTGGAAAATGAACATGAGACCGACACCGGTGATCCAGATTTGCAGTTCACGTTGGATGCTCGTGATGATGACGATTGGGATGGTACAGAAGATGGTATAGATGACGAGGATGATTCGCATGATACTCGTCATGTGGCCGACGAACTGTTCGCCCCAATGGATGATGCATAGGATATTGGCATTTGTCCCTTGGTTCTCGCTACCGTGACTGGTTTATTCCCTTCCCTTTTTGCCCTGCCTATCCGACCCTCGCATTTGCGCACGATCACTACCAGTTGCAGTCCATTCATATGACCGTAATCAATGCATGTCCTGGCGAGGAAGGCCGCCTTCGTCACCACACAATTCGCAGGCCTGCCAGAGTGAAGTCCATCTCGAACGTCTCAATATCTCGTGGGCCACGAAAGAACCAACTATCATTGGCTCGTTTCTCTCATACTCCAACGCCCGACTTGTGATCCCTTGCAGCGACTGGCGTTAGATCGCCCCGTACATGGAACTGCGACATCTCCACGGTGTCCATCTGCGTCACCCCCCATTCGCCCATTTCTCTTTCCCTTCGTGATCGTGGTCGTATGCCCACTCAACTTCCACCTGCGATTCTTTTCTGCCGAACCTCACCACATCAGGCTCATCCTTCCTCCTTGTCCAACCATCGTAGCTCGCTCCCATCTGCCTCATCCCCGATATCTCGCCGCTCTCCCTGCACAACGCTGATTTCCAAGATCTGTGGCACATTCAATATCAGCAAGGAACGCTGCGCAAGATGAGTCCAATTTGCAGATGCCTTAGCGCACGGACATCAACTAGACGGTTTCTCGTGCCCTATATGTGCTGCAAATATGATTGCACATGCTGTATTCGGGAATCCAGTGTGGAGAGCAACAGAACGTGCCAAGCACCGAATGGTGTGGTTCATAACTCTTGTTCGTGACGAACGTCGAGTGGTCAGTCTTCTGCATGTCTGGTGTATGGACCGCTCACAAGCGGGGTCATGGAAGGCAGTACAACAATCAGCGTCCGTGGCTTGCCATCCAACTTTGGGAAGAAGCGGGAACCATCGCCTTCACGCTAGTGTGGCCCTTCAATAAAGCCGACGGCTCCGCAAAAACGCGCCGCAAGACATCCAGTCGCGAGCGAAGAGTCGGTGTGTGGTCCTGTTGGTCCTGTTGAACGTTCAAGCATCGCAGCCAGAAATGCACGGCACTCAGCTGAAACTGGGACTTTGTCGTTAATGCACAGAAGCTCAAGAATCGGAAGAACAAATTCCTCGTCCTCGACCAATATGCAGATTTCTACCTGCCCGATGTTCGTCGTGTCTGTCCGTCATTCTAAATGTGGCACTGATATCAAGATGAAAGAGACGATTTGCCCAACATAAGTCGACGTGCCAAGGATCGCTGAAAATTCCCGTGCCGCTGGTGGATCATCCAAGCTAACAAAAATGGCTAGGAGGTTTGGGTAGTCAGAGAAAGGGCAGGTTAAGATTCCTGGGGCGTCGCTACGAACCTGGGATCGACATAGTCTTTACAAAGTTTGACTCTGAGACACTCGTCAGCCAGTTAACCGTCGCGAAGATCGTGTTTGGGGGACGCCAACGTCAAGACGTGGAAGCTGGCTGTATCGTTCGTGCTCCAGCTAGCGCGGTCGAACCCGAAGCAGAGGAAGGAGCTTGTGGATGTGGGGATAGTGACGGCATTAGCCTGCTGGTGCTGGTGGTGGTGGCACTGGTGGCCGACGGTCATCGGTGTCCATTGGAGGGCATCAGCACCATCATCCCGAGGAGGACAAGGATGTTATTACTCAGGCCAGGGTTGCGATCGAATGGCTCGATCAAGCATGATGAAGAATGGCCCGGCAGTTGGGTGATTATGTAACCATATTGCCAACTGTTCAACGACCTCTACTGCGATGGTTCTCCTTGCTAGACCACCGGCTCAACAGCTCTGCAGACTCGTAAGTTGGGTCACTAGTGGTAGTATGACTGTTTCTGACGGTCTGGGTTTGTTTGTACGGGCGCTATAACCAGTCAAGCTCGTTCGTGGGGTCCAGACGACGGCGGACACGACGACGCTGCTGCATTCGAGTCCGTCAGATCCTATGGAACCGTTCACGGTGAAGCTGCACAAGGCAACTTTCTGGTCGTACAAGACGGACGTGCCCGAGCTGGAGGTGCAAGTGACGAAGCAGGAGCTGCTGGATATATACAAGCAAATGACAACGATGCGGCGTATGGAGATGGCTGCAGACGCGCTGTACAAAGCCAAATTGATTCGTGGGTTTGCCATTCGGCTATCGGACAGGTGGGCGTGGTTTTTTATGCGTTTTGTTTGCGTGACGAATTTTTCATTCGTTGGTGTTGAGTTATAGGGAGCTGTGGCGGTTGGGCTGGAGCGTGGGATCACGCCGGACGATAGGGTTATCACTGCGTACCCGGGCCAGTTACCGGTGTCATTCATTTGCGGTGATGCGTGGGGGGACGGTTAAGGGCCTTGGCGGACGGCAGATTGGCATGTCGCATGGAAAAGGAGGGTCGATGTATATCTTCACGCTGTCGTTCTTTGGAGGGAACGGGATCTTCGGTGCGTAGGTGCCGCCGCTTGGTGCTGTGATTGATTTTGCACAAAAGTATCGTGGACTGCCGAATGCGACGTTTACCCTGTGTGAAGATGGCGAGAGTAATCAGGGATACGTGTTTAAGGCATTCAATATGGTGAGTGCCGTCGGTCGTTGGTTGATAAGGAATGAGCTCACGGGGGGTGCTAGGCGAAATTGTGGAACCTGCCGTGTGTGTTCATTTGTGAGAACAACAAGTACGGGATGGGCACGTCTGCGGAGCGCTTTTCGTCGAATCAGGAATATTATACCCGAGGCGATAAAACTCCTGGTTTGCGGGTGAGTGCTGGGTTGTCTCTGGCATAGGGGCATGGATAATGACACGTGTGGCAGGTCAATGGGATGGACATCATCGCCGTTCGACATGCAGTGCAACATGCGAGGAAGTGGGCCGCTGAAGGGAATGGACCGCTACTTTTGGAGTTTGTGACGTACCCCTATGGAGGACATTTGTACGTGTCTTGTTGTTTTCGGTAACGGTAGAAACGCCCAAGCAAGAGCCGATAGCATCACATCATAACGCTGAACGTGCTTCGGCCGAATTAGGCGCCATGTGTGCTTGCGCGTATCAGGAGAATGCACAGGAGGATATGCTGCAAGAGCGTAAGCTGGAGCAACTTCGGCTCGAGAGGGGCGAGTGGGAGCGGATGGCGATGCAGGACCGGGTATTGGCGGATGAGACGATGGCTGCTGCCGAGATGTACAAGTGGGATTTGGAGCTGGAGCGAGAAGCTCGCGGACGGGGGCAGGCGGAACCGGAGGTTGAACGATGAATCTCCAATCGATTCTGGAGGATTTTCAGGCTCACCAGCAAAGCCGGCTGCAGCAGCATTGGATAAACAAGCCGAGGTACAGTGTCAATCTCGCCTTCCAATCAACAGACACCCTCACTCACGTATACAGTCCTTCTCACGGTTGTGGGTCGAGTTCTACTGACCGAGGCAGCATCGGGTCAAGCACCGCATGCTCATCCTCCGGCGGCCACCACGCTCCATCACGTCAGCATCGGGCAGCCCGACAGCAAATCAACATCCGTAGTCCCTCGCCGCGCTAGTGTTACTGGAAGTGTTGGCAGCGATGTGCAGAAGAAGGCGCCCTGGGTGTTCGGATGCAAGTTCGGGCCCTCAGCAACCTTGAGTTCGCCCGACCTCACAACTAAAACGCAAACCGCGACAATGTCAGTATGTATCTGAGGTCCATTCCCATTATTCGTCAATTTCCTTCTTCGTCTGTCCATCCTTTTGTCATTCCCATCTGTCCTTCCTTCATTTGTCCATCGGTCCTCAATTGCTCATTATCCCATCGTCGTCCTGTACCCATGAAATTTTCATCAATCGTCCTCTGTCCGTCATGTTGATAAATACTGATAAGGACATTCTGGGCATTCTTTGAGCTTTCCTGATGCTGTAAATACATTCAACACTTATGAATGAATGACAACCATGTCCCAGAAAGACTGGTGTTGTAGTGCAATACCATTTATGCACAACTCTTGTGAAAGTGCGACAGCCCACTTCCTGATGCTGTCAACATATTCAACCCTTACAAATATTTGGCAACCATGCCCCAGAGAGATACAACCTTGCCAGCTTATCCAACACAGCTCTGGTGTGGTAATGCAATACAATTCTTGTACAACTCTTATGACAGTATGACAGCCTATTGTAACTGACTGCTATTTGATGCCATTCCCCCACCAACACACAACACAATGAAAGAATTATAGCAAAGGGCAGGAAATTACATGACAATGTCCAAGGGCATCTGTCTGTCAACCACTTACAAAGCTAATCTGGGTATATCTGGCCTTCACCGGTTTCCTGATGCATGTCATACAGGTAGAAACAATGAAGTTCTTGCCTCCACAAGACTAGTGTTGCCGCGACTCGACTAGTCGATAGTCGACTACAAAAGTCATGACTCCAACTCGACTACTGTCTTTTTCAGGTAAGTTGGCGGACCACAAAATGATTACATAATATCGTCCGGTTAGAGTACATTGTTCATAACTTGCCGACTCCTCAATAGAACATTTTCGGCGCTGTCAGGTTTTGTCTGTATAAATTATGGGCATTTTGGAATTATAGACCAAGCCTGGCAAAGTGTGCTTGTTGCAACCTAAGCCTCGGATTCACACTCGGCATCACTCAGACAGTTCAAACTCCGATAAAAGCACGTCCAAGCCCAAAGTTGCAAGAGGTGCACTTGTTCAGCCTCGGTCTATACTGATCAAATGCGCCTAATTCATACAAACAAAATGTAATAGCACCGATGGTATTCCATCAAGTAGTTGGCAAGTTTTAATAATTCTACTGTCCACAAAAACTTATTACATAATTTTTGGATTCGTCAACTTATCTGAAAAAGACAATAATTTTCTTAGATTTGCTTAGTCGAAGTCGATAGCTGCGACTATCAACTTAGTCGCAACTTGTAGTTGACTAAGTCAATTTTCTAGTATATTCACCCTTAAGCACAATAAAGGTCAAAATAAAATGATATATGGTGTTATTGTTGTTAAATACATGTTGTGCCATTTGACTGTGGACAAATGGAGCATATTTTGGGTATAAATGTTGTGCCATTTGACTGCAAACAAATGGAGCATAATATTTTGGGTATTATTGTTGTAAAATACATGTTGTGCCGTTTGACTGCAGACAAATGCAGCATAATATTTTGGGTGTTATTGTTCTTAAATACATGTTGCGCCATTTGACTGCAGACAAATGGAGCATATTTTGGGTATACATGTTGTGCCATTTGACTGCAAACAAATGG
>CEMM01317247.1:0-26486 GCA_900068975.1 Hygrocybe conica | reverse complement strand
GGGCATGCCGATGGTGACGTGTTTAACGCCATGATCCACTGAACGGTCAATGAGAGCTTTGATGCCAGTAATGAGGGCCTCGCAACCCTCGAGCCCGAAACGTTTCTTGTTGGGATACTTGCTGGCCATGAACTTCTCGAATGACTCTGACCAGATGAGTCTGTCCAGGATCATACGCTTCTCGTCGACCGTGTAATTCCAGGGTTTGGGGATCTCAACTCTTTCTCTGATCCAATCGCACTGCTCCTTGTCAGGGATGTGGATGTATTGAATTCCAATAGCACCACCTGGAATGCACGGTTAGTAAAATCCACACACGCGGCACGGCAACGTACAATAGATCCGTTTGCAAATCTTGATGATGTCACCCAGACGCATTGTTTTGCGGTCTTCAGTTGCAAAATGAGGGAGAATGCCGGGACCCAAGGTTATCTCCTTGTCGAGATCACGCTCAGTAAACCCGTATCTACTCAATTCCAGCTCGGGAGGTCGAACGTCGGCCAAATCTGCATCGAGGATCCCAAGAGGGTCCAACTCGGCTACGTGATGACCTCGCACTTGGTACGCTCGCACCAGCAGTTGGACCTAAATCAACGTATGAGGGAGACAGTGCATTGTCAATGGAAGGATAACGGGACCTTGAGATGGTCATCTAGCTCAGCACCGCGTATGGCGTGCAGAGCCGGTGCTCCATCCGCTGGGTTGGGCAAATGGCGCCGTGGTAGGTTAAACGCTTCAAAGCTTTGCAGCCCGTGATCCAGACCAGAAAAATAAGCATCCCAGGACGCGTGGACGGACTGTCTGTCCTGTTTCCAGCGGAGGTACATTGCCTCGGCGTAGTATGTGTTGGTACCATTCGCGAAAGGATCGTGAGGAGAAGGAGCGTCTGTGGTGAACGCCAGACCACGCGAGAAGACTGGACGGACATTGGACCTTGCCCTAGATACAAAGGGTGTTCGCAGGAGGAGGAGACGCTTTGACAACATGATGGACACGAAAACAAGTTTTTACAATTACGTAAGGCTCTCGTTATATTATGATTAGGTGCAGCGACGTGCATTAGAAAATGAAGGTGAGTTTGTTTTATTGTATTTTATTTCGATTCGTCTAGTTACTCATAGACAATCCAGTCCAGAGGCCGCGAACGAGACCTTCGGAAACGTGATCTTCATGCAAATGAATGGGAAAGCGATGGCGAAGATATCGTAAGGAAACGACAAAAGCGACATGAACGCGACGTCCACGACCAACCAGAGGACGCCGTACTAGAGACTCTCGAAGACGAACAGGCCCGAAAGGATAGGGAACGTTTGGACGACCTTCGAGAACGTGACGCATTTGCGGACAGGGTCCGAAATTATGACCGTCAGAAGACCAAAATTGTTGAAGATCGATCCTCCAAGACCACTGGCGCCGCAGCAGAGGCTGCACAAAGACGACTTCTTGCCGACGATCAACATGCCCGGGACCAAGCCTTGCCGTCTCTCCGTCAACATTCTCGAGAAGAATATCTCACCAAGCGCGAGTTACAGCAAATCGAACTTCTTAGAAAGGAGATTGAGGACGACGAGGCTCTCTTTCGTAACATGAAGGTATCCCAGCAGGAAAAGAAGGATCTGGAGTACAAGAAGGAGCTCCTCAAATTAGTCGAGGCGCGCCTGAAGATCGATGACAAATGGGATGGGTATCAATTACCAGAAGATTATCTTACCGAACAGGGAAAGATCGACAGGAAAAAGAAGGAAAACGTCTTATACCAACGATACGAGGACGCTAGACAGAAGGACGATCAATTTGTGACCGACGTCGACCAATGGGAAGCTAGCCAAACGCAGAACAGCTCGTTCCGCACAGGCGCTTTAGACAAGCAGGAGACCGTACAGGATTATGAATACGTCTTCGATGAGAGTCAAACCATCAAATTCGTTCTAGATACCGCCATGGCGGACGGTTTGACCTTGAGCCCGGCGGATAAGCTCTTACAGGCAAAGATTGATGAAGCGGAAAAACGATGTATGTGATTACCACACAACAATCCCGATCAATCTGACGCCCCTTTCAGTCAACTCCATCGCAGACACTCGAAAATCTCTACCGATATATGCATACAGAGATGAATTACTGGACGCAGTCAGCAAATATCAGGTTCTAATTGTTGTAGCGGAGACGGGTTCTGGAAAAACCACTCAGCTTCCGCAATATCTTCATGAAGCCGGCTATACCGCCAACGGACAGAAGATTGGGTGCACGCAGCCTCGCCGGGTCGCTGCCATGTCGGTCGCTGCTCGGGTCGCAGAGGAAATGGGAACAAAAGTCGGTTATGAAGTCGGATACTCCATTCGTTTCGAGGACTGCACCAGCGACAAAACAGTGCTGAAATACATGACCGACGGAATGTTACTCCGAGAATTTCTGACAGAGCCAGATCTTGCTGGATATTCTGTGTTGATCATCGACGAAGCACATGAGCGCACATTAAGCACCGATATCCTTTTTGCACTTGTAAAGGTCGGTACCCTTGATGTTCTCGGGTACACTCCTGCTAACGCCCGACAGGACATTGCACGGTTCCGTCCAGAGTTAAGATTGCTAATATCTAGTGCAACATTGGATGCGCAAAAATTTAGTGAGTACTTTGATGATGCTCCGACTTTTATTGGTAGGCGAACCACAACGATATCTCTAGTACCCTCCTCATGTCCACAAAGTTCCAGGGCGACGTTACTCTGTCGACTTGCACTATACCCCGCAGCCTGAAGCAAATTACTTGAACGCGGCAATCACCACAATCTTTCAAATTCATACAACGCAACCGAAAGGAGACATCCTCGTGTTTTTAACGGTATGTACATTTCCGTCCAAAGGGGGCGCACCATTGAAACCGTGAAATGTAGGGACAAGAGGAAATCGAGGCAGCCCAAGAGAACCTCCAAGAGACCGCCCGAGCCCTTGGGAACAAAATCGCGGAACTCATAATTTGTCCAATTTACGCGAATCTTCCTAGCGAGATGCAAGCAAAAATATTCGAGCCCACTCCCGAGGGTGCCAGGAAAGTGGTACTTGCCACAAACATTGCCGAGACGTCCATCACCATCGATGGAGTGGTGTTCGTTATCGACCCTGGATTTGTCAAACAAAACTCGTACAATCCCCGAACAGGAATGTCTTCTCTTATCGTTGTACCAGTGCGTCCTTTCTTTGTGAGCTTGTCTCTTTCTGATGTGAACGTAGTGCTCTCGTGCTTCTGCTAATCAACGAGCTGGTAGAGCCGGCCGCGTTGGACCTGGAAAGGCTTTTCGCCTGTACACAAAATGGGCATTTTCCAACGAACTGGAGGAAAGTACAGTGCCTGAAATTCAGCGTACTAATTTGGGAATGGTGGTGCTTTTGCTGAAATCGCTTGGCATCAACGATCTCATCGGGTTTGAATTTCTGGATCCGCCACCCGGCGAAACTCTGATGCGCGCTCTGGAGCTCTTGTATGCTCTCGGAGCCCTCAATGATCGTGGAGAGCTAACGAAGCTCGGCAGGCGAATGGCAGAGTTCCCAGTCGATCCAATGCTCTCGAAGACAATCATCTCGAGTGAAAACTATTCGTGTACAGACGAGGTACGTAGTGATTCACCAAGAGCAGGGTGGTGTTGACAATGTCATTCAGATCCTCACGATAATAGCTATGCTCTCTGAATCTTCGTCGTTGTTCTACAGGCCGAAAGATAAGAAGCTGCACGCTGACCAAGCACGGCAGAACTTCGTCCGAAGCGGTGGTGACCACTTCACTCTACTCAATGTGTGGGAGCAGTGGGCGGAAACCAATTACTCACAACAATTTTGTTACGAGCAATTCCTCCAGTTCAAAAGTCTCAGTCGTGCTCGTGACATTCGAGACCAACTTGCAGGACTCTGTGAACGCGTGGAAGTTGTCATACAGTCAAACCCCAACTCCAACGACCTCACACCAGTCCAAAAAGCTATCACGTCCGGCTACTTCTATAACACAGTGCGCATCTGATTTATATCTTTCAGTGCATCTCCGTTGATAACACTATCTAGGCGCAGTTACAAAAAAGTGGAGATTCGTACCGCACTCTCAAGACAAATCATACGGTCTATATCCACCCCTCGTCGAGTTTGTTTCAATCGCAGCCTCCTGTCCAAACTGTGCTGTATTACGAACTAGTCATGACGTCCAAGTCTTATATGAGGCACGCCTTGCTCTCGATGTTCTTTATACAATCTGATACCTATTCCTATTCAGGCAAGTGATGGAGATCAAGCCGGTGTGGTTGCTGGAAGGTGTGTTGGACAATATTTGTTGTACTCGCCGCTGCTTATTCTTGTCGCGTGTCGCCTTCAGTTGCCCCGCACTACTTTCAACCCGCCGATCTGGAGAAATTGGCATCAAGTGACAAGAAAATGCCAGTAACAAACAGAAACGTCAGATGAGACGACATATCATGCACTTCCAGTTCCAACTACGTGTCACTTCCTCTTGCTGACACCTGCCAATCAACGACAACATCCCTTCACTCCTTGTGCACCACGAGATTCACTCCGCCATGGTCAGAACAACAACGGCTTGGGTGGGGAATGGTGCACGCCATGGAGATTACCCGACACTTCTCTGTCGCATTGTACCAATTGACAGGATGTAGCTTTTTGGTATCCACGAAACGCCTCTTGCATAAATCTGACTGGTATAAATCTAACAACAATTAGCAATGCAACACATGACATTCATGGAGCACATCTCACTAATTCATCATAGATTATTGCGGGTGTCTTTTTGTCAACCAAGGCCGAACCTGGATGTATCTTTACGACCTGGGCAACCATTAATCTTTGAGGTGATTCGCGTTGCTGACAACATACCGTTGCTCCCATGATCTGCTTATAACACCCGTCGGACTGAAGAAGCGCGGTGTTCTGAATGAGGCCATGGGCTAAGCTTCTGAGTAACACATCTTCCTTGTCGCCGCACGATGTTTTCCAATCGATCTGCAACCGGTCGCATATCGCTTGAAGTTGGTGACATATTTGAGACGCCTCCAGGAATGTGCGCTCATTCAAAAAATGTGCGCGACACCAATCCGGGCTTCGTTTGGTCTGGCCCCGGACACTTTCACGGTAAGACCTCACTGCGTTGAGGATGGTCAAATGATCACCGCTAGAATGTCGAAACCGTCGCCTTGCCTCGGTTGCAGTGTCGCGTTGTTCGGTTGTATCAAAAAACAATTTGGAGGATGCAGACAGGATGGATACGATGTCCAACATCTCGGAAACACAGCCGTAGTCCTTGGCCGCAAGGATAGCGCGAGCGTAACAGGGCTCCAGAGGGAAGAGCGCTATCGCTCGACCGAGATCCGTCAACGATTTTTCATTGTCGAGTGCACCTAGTAGCCAGAGTGCTTTTAAGGCAGAGATGACTGGCATTCCGTTATTGAGACACCTCTGAGATTGAGATCGCACATGACTTACGCGCATCAGGTTCAGGACTGTCTAAGAAACTCAAATCCTCCATGTTCATCCCGAGACACATTAATTCAAGAAGACTTGACGTGAGGTTACACCTGCGAATCTCTGGCTCTGATGATAACGCCATGGATTTGAAGCCTTCCTCAGTATACAACCGATAACAATGGCCTGGTCCCTGCTTGCGAAGTCCACATTGCTGCATAAATCATCAACAAGATGGCGCACCTCACGACCGGCACGACCAGCTCTTTGTACCGCAGAGGACTGCGTGATATCCCTGGTGATGAGAGTATCAAACCCTGCAAAGAAATATATTTGAATTCAATCCAATCCCAAAGCGATGGGCATACCAGCCGCGTTGTCTCTGGCGAGATATCGCTTCTCCTTGCACTTCCCGGTGTCGATCACGTATGTTACGCCAGGAATCGTGATGGATGTTTCGGCAATGTTTGTTGCGAGAATACATTTTCGAGTGCTCGGAGCAGGTCTTAAAAACACCTTCATTTGCTGTGATGGGGGTAAAGCAGCAAACATTTGACAAATCATCACCTGCACAAGAATCGCATCGCTGCAGGACCGAGAGGTAGCAGGGATACTCACAGCATGGCACTGCTGAGGTAGTCGACAGGCGTACCGCTGAATTGATAGTGCCAGACTCTCAATGTCATCTTGACCTGCATGTTTGGCGGATGAGAGACCGTCATGTCATCTAGGCTTTGCGAAATACCTGGCAAGAAGATCAGAACATCCCCAGGAGGCCTTTCAGTGTGAATCTGGAAGAATGTCCGTAGGGCAGCATCCAAGTAGTCCGTCTGGCTCTCTGCGGTGTAATAAATTGCAACTGGATGTTGTCGACCCTTAATATACAGAACACTGGCGCTGTGACTTGATGAGACTTGCCAGGTTGATCCGCAGAGGGTAATAAGAGACCAACCCGGAGTAGAATGAGCGGAATTTCTCGACATCGAGAGTAGCACTCATGATCACAATCTTGAGTCGATGGTGTCTAGCGATGTTATCGTCCACGTTCCGTCTCTTTTGCACCGCTTTGAGGATTGACAGAAGCATATCCGTCCGCAACGTCCGTTCGTGAGCTTCGTCGACGATGACCACGCTGTATTGCGAGAGATTACGGTCCGAAAAGAGCTCACGAATAATCATGCCGTCGGTCATGTATTTGATGCGAGTTTGCGCACTGAACTTTTCGTCGAATCTGACGGCATAACCAACCAGTGCACCAACGGGGACGCCCCGCTCAGCGGAAACTCGTTGCGCTAAGGAGGTCGCGGCTACTCTTCGTGGTTGAGTGATCGCTATCATTCCATTTCCAGCGATGCCCGAGTCCAGTATGTATTGAGGCACCTCTATTCTCCAGATGAAATATATATGATTAAGACTCCAAAGATAACCGTACCACTCACGAGTCGTCTTGCCCGAACCCGTCTCTCCTAGAAGGACGGTGACATCGCTTTTACGGATTGTATCGACGATGGCCTGCTTTCCTATATGAATCCTGAATAAGCGACCAGGACAGCACACGATTCTCGACGCAAAACCTTCTGATATTGGAAGGGTCTGATGGTCGAGTATGACCTTAGAGTTGGTATCGCCGTCAACGGATAATTTCCGGTACGGTTTGTCGTCCGAAGGGCCCCGATCACGACGCCGTCGCTTTCTTATTCGCCATTCGAGCGACCTGGGCTTAAAAGCTTGCCCGTACGTTGATATTGGCTTCAGCGAGGTCTGAGCCAAACCCGCCATGACCAAGCCTCGTCAAACAACCGCTCGCCATGGCCAGCTCGAACGACGGCTACGGCTCAGACCCAGACGACGCCGATAACAGGCCCTCAGCGTCGACACCTACCCACCACCAGGTCCACAGATCACTCAGCCAGTCCTCATTGCCCACTTCGCATTATCACGGTGGTTTCACTCCAGCCAGACAGTCTCCCGTACTCATCAGACATACCTCTGCGGGTCCGCATGTTCGAGAGAAGAGAAGCGCAAGTAATGCCAGCTCTCGAGCAACCGCTCGAGGTAAACTCGCTCACAGCGGAACATTGAGTGAGGAGAATGACGACGACGATGACGACGACGACGATGACAACGGAGCTGCCGTCCGTGGGCTCTCTCGCACCAACGTTGGACACGCGCCCGTAGACGAAGATGACAACGTTTCCAGTGATAGAGAGGAGGACCCAATAACCCTGAAGGATCGCCAATCCCTCATCAACGTTGAGCACCCATTCGGCCTTCCTATCTGGAAACCAGCTCTTTACAAGAAAACGCGCTCTGTCACGCGTCGCGCTGATGCAGCCCTTCACTCCATTCCCTCTGCCCAAGCTGAACGTCACCTGCTTCCCGGAAACATATTTTGGCTCCTTGTTTTCGGGTGGTGGCTTGCATTGGCTTGTTTCGTGGTCTCAGCTCTTCTCTACTGCGTCCCCGCTGGTGGAAAGCGGTTCGCCTCTCTTGTCTTCGGGTTGGGTTGGTACGTCGCCTGGCCGTTCGGCAAATATGTTGAGGGTCGGGATCATTCCTCCTCCCTGCTGCCTAAAGATGAGGAGACCAATGCAGACGGTGCTGACAATGTTGAGGATGAAAATCCTTCCCTCACCCATTCTGACTCCGATGACACTGTTGACGCGCCAACTCTCCGAGCCATCTCTCGGCCAGCAGCCGAACCCTTCCTTCTACACACCCAATCTGATTCATGGAATCCTCCGATAATACCACGCGAAACAGCACCTCTACTAGCTGGCGGAAGCATCCAGACCGGTCCCTCTAAATCGTACGGGGCGACATCCTCTCCGCAACATGATTCGAAATCGAGCACGCCCTCTGCTGATTGGCTGGGTAGAGCCTGTTTCTGGCTTTTGTTTTTGTCCATAATAGCGCCTCTCCTCCTTGTGGCCTGCATTGCTTGCTGGGCCCTCGTGATCACCGTCCCCATGGCCAAGCTTAATTGGGCCTTACTTCAATACATGTTTGAGCAACCCACCGTCCTGCGTTTTTGCGCAGCACCCGTATCCTTGGTGGTTGCGTCGGCACCAGCAGAGGCAACGTCAGCTTCCGCAGAGGCAACACCGACTCTTCCCCAATTCTCCGTAAAGCATCGGAGAATAGCTGCAGGGCAAGCTGCTCCATCGGGATCTCCGACGTCGACGGTATTGTTGTGCACGTATGAGGCTGTAGGTTGGCAATACTACAAGTATACTGTCGGGGGCGTCAACATCCTGTTCGTGAATCTTCTACCCATCGTCTTTTTTGTCATCTTCGACGGTTTCTTCCTCCTACCCGTGGTCGAACGGCGCCAACAGGATGGGATTGAAATCCCTCCGTTCCTCGGATTTGTCGCTTCCCGAGGCCTCATCTTCCTCCTCAGCTTGGCGAGCGTTATTCCCCTGTCGTACTTTATTGGGATGGCCGTCGCATCCATCTCTGCGCAATCGTCCATCGGTATGGGTGCCGTCATCAATGCCACATTCGGATCCGCCATTGAGATACTTCTGTATGCAATCGCGCTCACCCAAGGCAAGGGTCGTCTGGTGGAAGGTTCTATCGTTGGTAGCTTGCTCGCTGCCGTCCTGTTGATGCCCGGTCTAAGCATGTGCAGTGGAGCGTTAAGACGGAAGGAGCAGAAATTCAATGCAAAGAGTGCAGGGGTCACGAGCATGATGTTGATAATGGCGTTCATCGGTACCTTGACGCCTACGCTATTTTACCAGACATATGGGAACGTGAGTGACTCAGAAGTTATTAGTGCGCAGGAATACTAATTTAGCCCTATCACAAAGTTCCAACTTGTTTGCCGTGGGTGTCCTAAACATCCGTCATCGACCCCTGGTGATTTCCCCTGGACGTGCGACCACTGCTACTATAAGCACCCTGAGCCAGTCAACGATCCTTTCTACCAATCAACCGTAAAGCAGCTCATGTTCTTTTGCGCAGCTGTTCTACTTCTTGTACGTGACGTCAATCGAGCATCCGAGCAGAGTTTTGATCGGCCTCCTTTATTTAGTCCTACCTGATTGGCTTGTGGTTTTCATTACGGACCCACGCGTCCCAAATTTGGCAAAACCCCCAGCAACTTCTCCACCCCATGGACTTTGCTGTTCTCCCAGGTCACAACCGGATGTCCATTTATCACAAACTTGTTCCTTCAGGAATGGCACCCCGACCCGCTTCAGGGCGTCAATCCCATCGCAAGCTTAGCTCTACAACCAACAATGGAGTCGAAACATTGTCGGGAGCTCAAACGCCTGTTCCACGTCAAGCTGATCACACATCAACCAGTGCTTTGCCCCAGAAGTCCACCTCTCAGCCTCTCTCCCCTGCAATGCCCCGGCGGGTTTCGTACGCTACATCCTCCGTTCCTCAGACGATCCAAAATATCGAGTATCCTGCTAAACATGGGACTCTGCAGCATCTACCGGAAACAATCACTGCCGACGAATTCACGCATGCTGTTGCTGTCGCCACCGCAAGCGCGCTCAGCCAACAACAGAGACCTTCCCAGTCACCTGCCAGAGTCCGAGCTGTTGGCGGTTCATTGGTTGCTGAAGCTGGTGGTGCCCATGGCGGACACGACGCGCCATCCTGGAGCAGGACTGTGAGCGCTAGTGTCTTGTTAGCTTGCACCGCCCTTTACGCTCTGATTGCCGGTACGTCAATCCCCTGTTCCCTCTGATGAGTCTTATTCGGGAACAGAACTCCTCATTCATGTCGTGGACGTGCTCCTGGAGGACGCGGGTATCGACGAGAAATTCTTGGGAGTCACGCTGTTCGCCCTTGTTCCAAACACTACGGAGTTCATGAATGCCATTTCTTTCGCCCTGAACGGAAACATTGCATTGAGGTAACGGATACGTTGAGACTATCGACTGTTTCAATCCGTTAATTATGTCTTGACAGCATGGAGATTGGTTCAGCATACGCGCTTCAGGTCTGCTTGCTCCAAATTCCAGCTATGGTAGCCTTTTCGGCGTGGTATGCTCCAGAGAAGATGGGCAAGCCGGCTTATACCTTCACGTGGGTCGTAAGCATTTTTTGAGAGCGTGGTTCTCAACCTTTTCTCAGGCTCATCTTTCCAAGATGGGATGTCGTTGTCATCATTCTGTCCGTCTTCTTGATGACATACACATACATTGAAGCAAAGAGCAATTACCATCGAGGAAGCATCCTGATTCTTAGGTCCGTGATATTGCTCAACCACCCAACAAAATCACTGATGCAATAAACTGCAGCTATATCGTGCTTGCTGCGGGTTTCTATTATGCCCCGAAGAATGGCGATGCTGACACCGAAAATATCAGTTTCTTATCAAAAGCTCTGATGTCGCTAAAGCTGTTCTAGTCATCATATCAATATCCCACCATATTGAATCTTTCGATTACCACACTGTCCAACCAATTTGCATACTTCCCGCGATAGGTGTGTTTACGAGTGCATGCTCTGTAATACCTCGATGATATGCTCCAAGTCATTCTCTGTCATTTCCAACTCTCTGGAACTTTCAAGCTGTCGTCGAAGGGCAGAGGAATCGAGACATTTTTCCAGGAAATCACCATCCAAAAATCCAGAGGCAGGATTGTTTGTGCCTCTGGAATGTTTCGGTGCACGGTACCTTCAAATATTCAACGTTCAACGCACAGGTGAGCCCCAGGAGTCAAAGAACTCACACGGTGTGGCTCCTGCCATGTTTTCCTTCCACAAGGTTTGCCAGTTCATGTTCCAGAGCCTTCATTTGCACCGCCAATGTCCCATCGACCTCGGTGATAAGACCGATACAGCCTGAAAGCGTGAAGAATAATTGCTGGCTACCAAATTCAGGGCTTTGTGAGACCTGTGGCGCATTGACTCCTTTCATTGTATTGATGCTAAGGTTCGATGCGAACAACGGACACGAAACTCACTGGAAATGAACTTTGTGGTCACGTCAGCGGCGTGATAATTTCCTGTGGAGATCAGGACGGCCGAAGCACCAGAATTTTGTTGTAATGAAAACATGAAGATGTTCATATCAGCCTGAAACGGAGTTGCCCATGAGATCGAACAGCGGCAGACCATACGAAAAATGCTTACATTTGACCCAATAATATTCTTCTCGTTTAGTGCGTGGACACAAAGAGGCCAAAGAGGACCATAATCCCTCGCATCAATCTGGAGCTCCCGTTCCTTGAGATTCAGCACGGTCACGGAACTCATGGCATCACCGAGAACCAGAGACTTCCCAAAGGATGCAAGGCTCCGAAGAAGATAGCTCCGTCGCCATGCCATCATTTTCTTTAATTTGAATGTCGCTGCAGGACGCTGATCCGACTTCTCAAGTCGGTAAATGATCACCTTCAAAAGACATCAGTACAAATGAAAACCTTGGAAATCGTCGTGGTTTATGCACCGAACCATTGACTGCAGCAGCAATCATCTCGTCCACAGCTGCTAATGCATAAACGCAGCCATTTACGTCCTCGGAGGCCACCAGTGAGAGCTGTTGGCCTCTTGCAGAAGGTATCTCATGAACATCGAACAGAAGAAGACGTCCTTCGGTGGGTTCCTTCTCATCCGCATTGTACATGAAAGTGCCTGCACACAGATAGGGCAGCGTTTGGTCATCATAAGTCAAGGTCATCGCTTCCAATGCGGTAATCTCTTCATTTTGGGAGCAGTTGAACTGGCTCAATTCTGAAACGGGCATTAGGAGAACACTACGGCCTTCTGTTCATCAGCTCCTTACCTATGAACGAGTTACAATCCAAGAGCCTCAGAAAACTTCTTGAGATCGGCGGTTGTCCAACACGCCAGGGTTCCGAGCGTGAATAGGCAACAGCAAGAACTTTGTGGACCTTGTCGTACGCTACTCTTCGAGGAATATCAAGGCCTAATGGAATCTGCGATTGTCAATGATATCACAAGGTATACAAGCCACATAGAAATCACGTACAGAACGAATGTGTAGCTTGCCCAGCTGCCCGACCTTGCCGATGACTACGCCGCTGCCCGTCGCCATTACCAAGCATTCAGCAAAGTAAGGAGTACTGAGCGGTGAAGCAGCTGCTATATCCTAGTGCACAGTTGGCCCTCCAACCCAAAGACGAGTATGACGGCGCTCACCTTGAACACGATGGGAGTGTTTCGAAGTCTGTTCTTGTCATAAGAAAAAATAGATGCCATGCTGCCGGAAGCAAAGACAGCCAATCGACCGTCAACTTCGTAGGGCAGCGCCTTAATACAGACTGGGGCACCTCCTAAATGGACAGTCTTCTGGTCTGATAGGGTGCCGTTTCTGAAAGCGTAAGATACAACGGTCCCGTTTCCCAGACTGGCTAGGAGATGTGTACGGTTATCAGATACATCAGAGCTGCGAACAAAGTTGTACAACAACACGCAGCGGGGAACGTGAGAAAGTGAGGCTGTTTTGCACAGCAGCTTCAAGCGAGGCTCGGTGCGTTCGATTGAGAAGATCTCGACGTGGTTTGATCCCCAGAACGCAACGGCAATAAGAGTCGAGAAGTTTCGGCCGGCGTCTTGTGGAACGCAGGACACTGCAGATATCTCATTGCTGTGAGATCGGCGGTCGCCCACATGACGATAGCTGTCGGTTAAATGGTCGGAACCGAGATTATATGTAGATGATGCAAACTTGCCAGCCAACATTCAACTTGTCGTTCTCGCTCAGATTCAGAAGTACGATGATACCGCCAGTAAGTGCTAACAAAGACTGGCTCGAATTGATGCTAGCTGCCACGATCTTAGTTTGTGCATTAACGTAGAGATCAGGGGTTCCCAGGAGACGTTCAGGCATCCAAGATTCGCCAGTCTGGATGTATTCGAGAGTGGACGAGTTGTATTCGAGGACAACAAGGGATTCCTGGGTGACTTGAACAACCAGACTTGAAGTGCCATCGTAGATGATGCGACCTGTTTCGTTCTTGCGTCTCCTCAAGATATTGCTCAAAGCGAGGGTCGGCAGGTTAAAAACAATGCTAGTTGAAGCCGGAACAATACGAGAGACCATGTTTGCGCCATCGAATTGGAGAAGATGCGAGTCATGAGTTGTAGACAATAGAATGTAGCTGTCAAAACTGAGGTGGGTGCGTCTGAGATCTCGCGTGTACCTCATAGACAACAAGATGGAAACTAACTTTTCGTCAAAGCGGGTTCGGATCGGCCAGATGTCCGTAACTCCATGTATTCCCGCAATGACCGCAAGTTCCTTGAAACCTGCTCCATTGCGAATGATGTTCAAGGAGCCTGTATTTCTTCCACCCGAGCAAGTGACAATGTACTCCTACAACAGAAAAGACAAAGTAGGTTTGGCGGACTACCCAGATACAGTGAAGACGGACCTGCCCATTTCCGTTCAGATCTGCCAACACGGCATCGGCGATCGGGGCAATGTTCTTGAATGTTTGCAGCACGGTGACATACGTTCCTGTGCTCTCAATAACTTGACCATTCGATGTTCCCGTTTCAAATTCGTCGTCATCTTTCGGAAATGCGGTATTCATACGGGATGGTGCGATTACTGGGATGTCGGGGGATATCGAAATGATGTGATTGTGAGTGGAGTCAGTGGGACTGGTATGAATTCGTAAGAGCTGTGAATCGCCCCAGGGAGACCCAAGATAGACGATTTGGGTGGTAAGATATGTTATGGTATGTGCAGGAGATACCTGTGAGTAACCGTCATTCAAGGAGAAGGACAGAGAAATGATGCAGCTAACCTCTCCGAGCGGCAGGAGCAAGAGCGCTGCCTCCTCCACAGAGAAAGATAGCAGGGCCAGTCGTCCAAACGCATCGCAGAGGAGATATTTCTGAGTATTCGAACCATGACCTATCGTGCACCACCTGCACAATTATGATCAGGATTCAGAAAAACAACGATCACAAGCAAAATATTATGCACGCAGTGATCTCGCTCCATGGCCACTGTATGATGGCTTTCGGTTTCCTCTTCCGCGATGCTCTCTCCGATTCCTTCTGTTTGGCCTTCTGGGCTTCAGCCAAGTCCGTGCTTTTCTTCCTTCCTTCTGTTCTACGTTGCTTTCCTTTCAACTTTTCCTGCAAATCGTCATCGGCAAACTGAAAGAATTGAATTTTCTTGCTGCCGAGCAAAATAACACCTCCTGGATATCGAGAATCCTGGCCAGAGGAAGGAACATGAATGAGATAAGGTAGTGAGTCGCTCAGCAGCAGATATTTGGCGGAAACGACGGTACTTGGGAGAAGAGTCGAAGGGGAGGATGAAATGTCCATTTCCGCGAGGTTGATGTCTCGCGAGAGTAAACAGATCTGCTCTCTGTGATCTCTGTGAAGGATTGCGACACTCAGAGAATCGCGGGCGGACGACAGAATGGCTAGGGATAGAATATTGAGCTCAGGTAATCTAGATATCCCATCAACAGCTAGACCAATATTAAACTGGTAAAACTCACGGCAGGTCGAAGTCACTGTCGAAGTCGCCATCTTGAATTCGGACGATTTTGAGTTTTCCCGCATAACAGCTCACGAGAGCGCAGACGCCTGAATGATCGACATACACATCGTTCAAGTATTCCGCTTGACGAGCACTGCGATCGTGCAGAGATACGTTCCGGATAGTTTCAAATGTCATGTGGCCAGTTTCAGCGGAGCGAGAGTATGCCAGGAAGATTAACTCGGGTGTAGGGTGATCGGTCATAACGAGTATGTTCGAACGGTGAGAACCCTATTAACAGAGGGTATATGGCAGACACTCGAATTGCAGCATGAATACGGACCTTGATGGGAAGGGCCCTCAGAGCAATAATTCTGCCCCATATCTCGAAGGAACCTTTATGTTCCAAACGCTTTGGTTGGCAATGAAAGACGTCGACCGCGTTGAGCCTTGCCACGACCAGATGTTCCACGCCCTCATCTTCGGTGAGATTACATTTGAGAGAGTGGTATACAGCCGAGGGTGCATGTACGGTGCTGACGACCTTCATAACGGATGTGGTCCTCCTTGGGTAAACCACAACAATACTAAAATCAACTCAGCTTGAGAACCGACGGTCCACCTTTTCTTTCGTTCTTCCACCATCTAACGGCTCTATCAACGTCCCTGATCGTTTGCGAATCGCCAGGTTTACCATCCTGCTATCATCAATTCAAACATAATCTTGAATCCACAACTCGAACCGAGTCATGGATGAACACATGGACTTCGACTCTGACACAATCTCGGCCCTAGGGCCTCAGCAGTTTTCTGCAGGTCAACCCGTTTATGCACCAGGAGGTGTAGATGACCAGGGCAGAAAAATGTTAGGATACCTCCTTTCTTTTCTGTGTCACCTACCCCTCTGACAATCGATGACCAGAGATCTCGTTTTTATTCAAGACTGCACAGGCAGCCAGGGCAGCTATATCTACTCCGCGACGAAGAACATCGAACAGATTTGTGCCCATATCTTTGAATCCGGCAAGTTACAGAACAGGGAGGATCTACGCATCGGGCTCGTCGCATTTCGGGACCACCCACCTCAGGATCGCACATATGTCACCAAGAATTTTGGCTTCTCCTCAGATATCAGCAAGGTACGGCGCGATCTGGAGACCCTTTCTGCATCTGGCGGCGGCGATGGACCTGAAGCCGTCACCGCTGCTCTGGCAGAAGCTTTGAGCATGGATTGGTGTCCTTATGCAACCAAGATGGTCGTCTTAATTGCCGATGCTCCACCACACGGTATCGGAGAATATGGAGATGGTGCGGTACAATATCCTCGCTCTGCATGCTTCCTCATCGTGGTCACAGGTTTCGATGAAGGATCTCCCGACGGAAATGATCCCTTGCAATTAGCAAGGATCATGGCTAGCCGTGGAATCACATTGGTGAGTATGCCGCCCCACCTCATTCTCACTCTGAAGTCACCTCGGTCTTTCCAGTTCTTCGTCGCATGCGAACCAGCCCTCAGTGGCTACAGTGTACGTCATTAGACCATTCGTATTTCGGACTTCGTCTCAATTCGTTTGCAGTATGCGACAGATTTCTATCAAGCGATAACGAATATCACATCAGGCTTGATGCTGCCTCTCACCACGGCTGATTTGCTTGCACACGCCATCGTTGGCAGCGTCCTGGAGAATCTTGATATGGAACGTCTTGTTCGCGAAGTGGGACAAGCGGTTGCTGAGAGGATACGCGGCAACAACAAAAGCGTCGACGAAGTTGCCCAAGAGCTACATGAGAAACTGCTGCTTCGAAATGAGAGCACAAAAAAGGTGGTCATCGAGAGCATTTACAAAGAATCTGAAGAAGCAAAGCACAACGTCCAAGTATTCACCCAGGCTCCTTCACTCATTGAAGCTCGGCCATTGCTCAAGAAGGTACATCATGCCGTCGGTCCACATCATGATCATTATCTCACGTACATCAGGTTCATGGGACACGCTTCACCGACAAATATCTTGCATCCCGACAAACGTATTCTCGCGGCTTCTATTCTCCTTATTCGTATTCCCCACCTCTTCCTGCTCGCGGGTATGAAAAGTCACCGAAGAGAGCCACATCTCCAACAGCTGGATCTCCGCAACGCCAAGTCGTCACTGACTTTGCCGCGTTTGGTGCTCGTTCCAATGCAAGTGTGTTCGGGACAGCCGTAGCAACGACGCCCTTCTCCCTTGCCGGTGGTAAAGCTGCCTTTGGCGGTATGAGAGCTGGCGGGCGTGCCCTTGATCCGGAAGACGAGGAAGAGGAAGATGATGATGGTCGGCAACGTGTCGAACTGCGGGAAGACAGTATTTCCCTCGATCAGGTAGGCTACACAGCATGATTATCTTCTCGATCAATGCTTCACTCACGATGCACCACAGGCGAGACGAATTGCTTTGCAGAGTGCTTGGAGGATGGCATAATCTCCCAAATAACGACGCTCCCTTTCACGGATGCAGAGTTTTTTCTTCATGATCGCGCATATATTCCCACTCGCTTTTGATTGCAAATGCCATGTCTGTATTTCTATAGTGAACACGACCCCCTCCCCCGTTAACCCGCTCTATGATCTGGAAGATCTTAACTCGGACTTCTTTTTCTTCCGCCTTTTCTTCGGATCTTGCCCTTCGCCTGCACCCGAGTCATTTACACTCGCCCGACTGTTCATGAGAGCAAGACCTGCCGCAACGTTGATTTCCGCCACGCTATGTTTTGGCTCACCCCGGACACAAACCGCGGATTCTGTCAGTCCTGGTTGCAGAGATTCTTGAACCAAATTATCTTCAGATGTTGTTGGGGCCAGCATTGTTCCTCTCGAGAATTTGGCATACAAAACCTTCTTTGCCGCATCTCGTTTGATGACGGAAGGTCGAAGGACTGGATCTTTGGAGGGTGTTTGATATATTCCTTCTTGCATTAGCGCCAGGCTAGTTTTTTTTGGAACTCTTTCGTCACCACAGGCGGAAGTGCTCGTTGGTGGGGTTTCGGTGCACCCATTGTCCTGCGAAACGACTTAGAGTCAACAAAATGCAAATGAAAAATGGGTCGCTACGGACAGACCGACGTATCTGAGTCATCGTTAGGGATATCTATTCGAATAGATTGTGCTGCAGCAACAAAAATGCTGAGAACTCAAGTTCAAGCACCTAGCCTGCTATGGAGAGCCGACATGACAACTCACTGGTCCCAGAACGGAACGGCGTCGTCACGATCCACCCCCACACCACCCTGGCCCTTTCTTTGACGAGGTATGATTGGCTTGTTAATGGAACCATCGCGCAACCCCTTGCCACGTCCGGACCAACCGTGAGCAACCAAGTGAGAGTAACTGTCGAAGGGCATCCGGATTGGGATGGGCGCGAATACAAATAATCATAAAATGCATCTAAACTGCTACAACAATATGCGAGATGGAGACTGCACAATAATGATATGATGAACGACTGTGTATCATGACGGTCCATCGTCCTCAGGCTCTACTGACACACCATCCTCATTCCAGATGTTGAGGAACTGCATGAAGAAGAATACCGTCAGAGACGTGTCCAATCGGAACGTTGAATAGCTTTCAACAAACGAACCTCCATTTTATGGCTTTCCATGTCGTCGGCCGTGATCAACGGTTTGGTCGCAAAAGTCAATCGATTCCAACGAATGGGTTCTTGATTACGTTTCGTAGCAGGTTTGTCGCCAAGGGCAGACTTCTTGCCTAGTGAGAACTTCAAGCATTTGCTGTAGTGCCCAATGAGCAATTGAAGAGAAGAAAGAAATAGCCGCTCACTCCTCTGATATCCCGTACAACACTTTAAGGTATGTTTTCAACAGCATTAGTATGCCAATGATGGCAGAGCACCTCATCAACGATGCCCTGTTGGTCCCTACAAGCCGAGTGCTTGAGTAACCACGCGCGGTGTCAATGTCATGATCGATTCTCACCTTCAGCTTGGCGAGCAGAAGAATTCCCCTAGACCTGATTCAGCAGGCGTGTGGCTTATCATAGGTATAAAACTGACTGAGACGGGTTCAGCAGTCGGAGATTTGTCGTGCAGCTGATCAAGAAGTTGTCTTGGTGAGAGAATTTCGACTATTTGCATGCCTGAAGTCGACAGAATCGACGTGATGTGTTTGATGACAGTGAAAATCTCCTCTTGCGTCTTGTAATCGAAAGCGGAGAAATTCTCTGCCATGTATCTCGCGAAATCTACGTCCTCCTGATCATGACATCAGCTCACCGTCAAACGCACGCCGACCTCCACGAACCTGGGTTGAATGCAAAGAAATCGGCAGGTCAAAGACTTTGACCAGCGATTTCAAGAACTCCTGACGAGAAGATCGCTTCTCTCGGACAAGAGAATACCAGCGTTGTAGGAGTGCTGTCGGAATAGGTTGCATACGATAGCCTGGCCCCAAAGTCAGCTGTCGCTCAACAACGAGCTGTCCCGCCTACCCTGAATCTCTCCTCCATCATTCAGTTTTCTCTGGTAGTCGAAGCTGGCTTTGGCAGAGAACGCGAAGCGAGTATTGAGGAGTGACGCGTGTTTGCTGTGCAGCATAGCATGCAAATTATTTGCCCTCGCACTTACAGCCGGAATTGTACTTGTCTCCAAAGCGACTATGACAGGGAATGACTAAACGCAAAGATTTTCAGAACGAAACAATGGCCAAGTTCAAGCACCAGACATACTTGCAACGGATGAGCTAAACCCTGGCGTACTATGTGATTGAGGACATCAAAAGCGGCCCCTTGAATATGTGGATTTTGCGAAAGGGCAGCATCGAGAATAGGAGTCAGATATCGTTGCATGACAGCCGAGCTGACGCTGGATTCTGATGTCAAGGTCAAATGTGACGAAGACCACGGCAGGTCTCACCCAGAATCCGCGAATCCGTCTGTATTTCCAACCAATTCATCCATTTGAACACCTGTGGTCTTCCCAGCGGATTTGACCGATTCTGCCAGTGGAGGGAAGTACGTAATCGATAATAGCTCGCCCATTCCTTACCTTTCTCAGAATTGCTGTGTTTCGCAGCTTCCGATGACATGAAGTCCTGGAAGATCTTCAGAAGGCGGACATGCTGTTCCTCGTTGGGAGACGCAAAAATAGCATCCATTATTGCAGCCGATCGATCCAAAGTCATCAAGGTAGGTTGCGCTCGAAAGAGGAAACCTGTGATGATATGAGGTGCATAACCTCAAATGCTTTTGATCCTCACCTAAGCACTGCAAAGTTCGACCTCTCAAGGACGAATCATCGAACTTGTCGTATAAATTTAGAAGACTATTGTAGATGTGTTCAACAACTGAGCCCTGGGAGAAAAGATCAAAAATCACTTCCAATTAAGCATAGGACTGTGCGTACTTTGCTTATCAAATTCAGGTCCGTTGCAACAGCTGTAACAGTTGAGTACGACGTGATTCTCAACAGGACATGGACAAACCGGGAACATCGGTCTTGAGTCGATCGAAATTACAATGCTCAGCAAGGAGCGAAACAATGAAGATCAGGATTGAAAGCGCCTTCGCTTCATTCGCAGGCATGACATTGTTGATGGGTTTCTTGATCGCCTGTTGCAGTCGACCTGAAAGGAAGAATCCTTGAATCATCTGCATTTGCAAAAGAGATAGAACAAAACCACACCATTGCAAGATTTGAGAAGAGCCACCAGACGCGTAAAATCGTGTGTGATATTCTGGACAATAGCACACATACAGGCCACTGTCTCCTGAAGAGCCTGGTTCGTATCTGAATGGCGACGCTCCAATTAACAATGGTGGGCGTTACGTACGAGGATGCCGCCGCTGGTGGAAGGTTTGATGATCATAGGTTGTAAAGCTTGCTGCAGTTCCTGACCAAACTTTGCGGCAGTCTTGGGAAGGTGCGGGATCGAAACCCTGAATATCTTTAGAAGGTAATCGGATATTGTCTGTTCCTCGGGCTATATTAAAGTCAGGAAAGAACTCAGGAAAGGCGAAGACCACGATTCATACTGTGGTGGCAACCTTGAGGTATGGAAGAAGTGTGGACACATTTGGACCAGACAGCACGGCAGGATATGCTGAAGTGAAAAGATAAATGGTTCTAATGCAATTGATGACCGTCTGAAAAAACCCGAAGTTCAGTAGTGAAGTAGTGAAGCATCAATTCGATCGATGGACGTACGAATCCTGGCAAATCTGAGGCATCTACAAGGCCATCAATGAGCGTTTCACAGATCTCTGCATAGCGGGCGTGGAGTGTCGGTACATCCTTGTCATCCTTACTGGAGATTATCTTGCGCAACACATCCTCCAACGGCGATTGCCGGTCCTTGAAATTAGCTGCCACTCCCATAATGACTGACACCTTTGCAAGCAATGATCCCTTCTCATCGAGACCACTCAAAGCAGTCGATGCCGCCTTTTGGCTAGACGGCGGCAACAAACTGCTTTGAAACCAAAGCTCCTCCACAGTCTTAACTGCTAGATCCCTCACAGTCTCGTCGTCGTCCAGTATGCGGAGAACCAGTCGTGTGCCGACATCAATTCGGTGCTTAGGATCTTCGAAAACACTAGAAAAATTCTTGAGAAGTTTGATGACCCGCTTTCTGACACCGATACCAGTGTCCTGATTTGGTTCAGCTGACAGGAAAGCGAATTGAGGTATTGAACGCTCACCGCTATTCGATCAGCAATTTTCTGATAATAATCGCCAGCTACCTCGGGAGAATCGATCATATACTTGCCAATCAGTTCTACAGCTGCATCACGAACGGCTGGAGAACTGTCGAGGAGATGGAGCTCAATCGCCCGGCGAACATTCGGCTAGACGAGGGTGTCAGTACTGAAGATATAACGAAAGAGTCATTGCACATACGGTGGAGAGAATGGTGGGGTCGCTCATCACAATTTGACCCAAGGCGCGTAGAGCCTTCGTCCGCATGAACACTGGCGGAGCATCAAGGGAAAGTAGGATGATGTTAAGGATAGGCTGAAAGGAGCTCTTGAGACATTGAATAGCGCCAATCCTTTCAGCAAGCTTGTCGATTCGCACGCCCTCTTCTTGTGAACTAGATGCTCGAGTATTAAGACGGGATACACCGAAGGCAAAGAGGGACGCACCCAACATCAAAGACATCCGCAGCAGGTTCCTTCCAAACATCTCCAAGCGATGTCTTGATTTTGGAACCGAAAGAGAGCAGTTTTTGCTGGCTGAAATGGGTGTCATTCGGATCCGACATCCAATTGTCGATTTGCTTCAGAGCGACAGCCAATTCCTGTCCCAAGATTGCAGCTGTGAGTTCCCGTGCGCTCTGGTGTACAAGTCAGCAACGGTTGAAAGAGTAATTAGTCACTAATCACATCGTAAGCCTGGTCTTCTGACGAACGTTTGCTCAAATGTCCCAGAATGCTACGATGAGCGGAGAGCAGCTTCTCGAGTTCCTTGGAGCTCGCACTGGCCAATATCTGACAAAACTGTTGAGTTTCTGGTGGGGTTCGTAGCGAAGGCGTCACCTCATCCATAGTTTTTAAGTCAGTCCAGCCATGACCCCCGTCTTTTGATGCCTTCTCAAATTTGAGAGTACTGGCCCTGATCCTGGCTGCAATTGTGCCCAAGTGATCAAGAGCAATAGTCCTGGCAGCATTATTTTCCGATTGGTGAATTGCTTTGACGTCGTCCAATGACGATACCTAGCATAGACGATGTCAGAAGAATGGAGACCCATTAAGTGTTCAGGGTCCATGCACCATGTATTTGCACGCGATAGTGAGAAGCAGAGATGCTGCTGGCCATTCCGGCCAAAACAGGACGACAAGTAGGTCGGAGATAAGGTTATCGAAGATAATCCTGTATTCGGCTTCATTTGAATTCCTCGTCTGCTTTCCTTTGCCTGATCTGTCGGGCGTTGTTCAGCGGTATATCAACGGCTTTGAACCGACAAACCTTTGAGTAAGGAAGAGGACGATCGTCTTTGCAGCTTTCGTGGCGGACTCCAAACCAGTAGAATACAAACGAATATCCTATCCAGTATCAAGATAGACTCCAAGAAGGAATGATCAAAACCCACCTGATCATCAAGTTCGTCCAGAAACGGCTCAGAGGTAGAGTCTTGGTCGCTAAAACTCTCCTGACGGCGCAAGTTCACCATTTGTTGACGTTCCTTGGTGATCCTGGAAGCCTCAAGGCGAACATCATGGGCCGATGTTTGGACAAGTTGTAGCAAAAGTGCCGATACAGTCCGGATAGACCGGCCGTCTCGAAGGCTGTCGGTCATGAGACAATGAGATTTGAGGTGGAAAGAATCGCAACCTACCGAAATTGGCCGGCCTTCTGTTTGCTGTCCGAGAGCTGAATTAAGGAACTTAGGATCTCTTCAATGATCCACGACCGCTGACTCTCGTGGTTGGCGAAGATCTGCAACATGTGGTTGATCAAGACGGTCTCGCAATCACGTACAGATACGCACATTTCGGATGAGCGATAAAGCGTCGAGTCTTAGGCCCCTCATAGAACTCTTTCCAAGAGTGCTCAACACAATGTTGTCCTTCTTCCCTTTCGTGTCACTATCGGAGCGAGGATCGTTGACGAAGAAGGGACCAATAGCAATGTATACCGCTTGAATGATTATAGAGTCCGACATGGCGACAGTACCCGCACAAACCAAGTTGTTAATTCGAGGCAGAACCGACGAGAGTGTGTGAAAAATCTCATTTAGTTGATGTCGATGAGGTCGAGATTTAGCGGAGCTGGTGTCGACTAAGCGTGCCAGGAGGGGGTTCACGCGACTACCTGAATCCGCGGATCCCTCCACGAAGGGATAAACAACTTTACTCAGTTGATTTTTGACAGTCCCAAGACAAGCTGCGATGAGTTCTTCAGAGTAGAGCTGAGACGTGAATTGGTCAGTTGTCTAATGTGTCTGCGATGGCGAAAGGCTGATCAAACCTGTTTCTGGAGCCTGTCGCTACCCAGTAGGGCAATGCAACAATCTGCAGCAAGGATGCTGTCTCTGGCAACGTCAAGTAGTTTAGTGAGGTTTTCGAAGTCTGCTGTCGTGGGTCCTTGTGGCGTGTCGCCCTCAGCGTCAACATCCATATCGTCCGATTGAGGTATCAGCTCCACATCAGTCGATTTGCCTGACGCTTTGCCAGATTTCTTTGAGCTGGATTTGCGGGGTGAAGCAGTTTTCTCTCTGGCAGAGGTTGCTGGTAATGAAGGAAACGGATCCAGATCCTCTCCAGCCCTAACGCTCCGTTCTAGAATCTTCAAGGCCCTTGAGAGCATGGTTGTATCGACCTCCGCCATTCTGCCATGGTGTCGTGGGGTGCCTGCGTTGCCCGTTCCACCTTCGCGTGCGGATAGCCTGATACGTTTGTTCGGCCGAGTGACTTGACCAATGTACTTGGTGAGTTTCCGAATGATATTAGGATGTATAAGCGGTGCGGAGCAGTCGACAGTGAGAGGCGAGAAGAGTTCCGGTAAATCTGTAATGTCGATATCAGGCGCTAAAGTGTCCTCCGCCTCAAAAATGTCTTCACAAAGAGCTGTCAATTTTTCCAGAGGGGCTGCGACAATTCGTGAGAATATGCTCATACCATCACCAGGACTCGCACCTCGTTCATCCCGGTCACCAGTCCTTCTTGAACTCTTGACCGTACTATCGCCACGCTTGATGGGGCTGTAGTCAGAGCCGTAGCCGCCCAAATCGGTGACAGACGATTTACTGGGCGATCGGTCACCAGTGAATGATTTTCGCGAAGACAACGGGGTCAACCATGAAGCTGAAGGGACCTCAACATACGCAAGAGTCGATGTTCTCTTCAAAGTTGACTTTGTAGGTGTTGCAGCTGGTGTTTCTCGATCAGAGGACTGCGGAGTTGTGAAGCCTGGCTTGATGGAGTGAAACCGCTTGGAAGGAGATTCCAGCTCTACAAAGACCCTCCGTTTGCGTGGAATTTGCGATGGAGAGGCGAGTTGCGGAGAGACAGGTTTCAGTTCAAGTGGGTCCGGACTCTCCTGTGGCGGCGGCGTTGATTGACGTTGGGTCGGTGTTGCCTGGCTGACCTTGTCCACGACTGGAACGGCGGATAAATGATTTATTTCGCTCTTGGTTTTGGCGATATATCCATCAAAAAACTCTGCGGAACTTGAAGGCTGATAGACAGCTGCTGGTGGAGCAGACGGTGGACCGCCGAGGGCAAATGCGAGGGAAGAAGACGTGTTCATGATGCCAGGAGGAGGGGTATGATAAGACGACGTGGGTACAGAGAGTTGGATGACACTTTGTGCAAACTGTGTGGGACGGTAGCTTGATGGCTGAGAATGCAGCAGCGAAGGATGCTGATAGCGCGAATATGATCTGGTTGCGCGTAAAACGATACTAAGGGTGGATATATGCAGACAAAATGGACACACTCACGGCCCAGGCCCATTTCCCAATAATGTCACAGCACGATTAATGGTGGGTTGGTTGTACTGAACATTTTGCTGCTGCTGCGCCTGAGGGGCGGCCACGAAGTCGACTTCATGAGGAAATTCCGTGTATGGAGGAGGATTTCCCTGTGGGTATGACTGGCTGTAGAGGCCTGGTTGATAAAAGGACGGCGCGGCAGCCCCAATGGACAAATTGCCCAAATGTCTCGCGACTGGGAGATGAGAATTTAGCAAGCCACAGACACCAAACGTCAAACAAACACGTACCGTGAGTGGCCGGCATCGCAGACGCCATAGGATACAATGACAGCAATCTATGGGACTCGTGCACGGTGTCCGCCATCAGGGGCCGATGCGACGACGCCGACCCAGGCTGAAAATGCCTGTTGTCCTGTTGATACCAAGCATTGCGGTCCATCTCCTGTGGTCAAGAAAGGTTTTTTTGAGGACTATATGCGTTGCGGATGGACAGACCGTCACTCACCGTCTGGACGCTGCCGACCTATTTTGTTCCTGGTATGCAATGTCACGCGTGACACAGCGATGACAAGTTCAGAAAGTGAGGAAGAGGCGCCGTGAGTCTTTGCGAGCTGTCTTCAACGTAGACAACGCTCACGACGAGTTTCATAGGTCTCTCATAGTGCATACAGATGCAGACGACTCGGAGGAACAGCGCAGCGTTGCGCTCACAATCATCACCGGCTTCCTTGGGGCGGGCAAATCCACACTGCTCAGGTGAGGCGAATTTGACGTTCAACGGGTCTGCTAGCTACAGCGCGACGTGCAGACACATCCTGACAGGCCAGCATGGATACCGCATCGCTGTGGTCATGAACGAATTCGGGGACACCGCCGTGAGTTTGTGATATTCATTCGTCTGCTCGCATCAGCCGTTTCATCATTCGAACACCAGGACATCGAAGGTCTGAAGAACTCTGAATCAAGGCGGCGACGACTTGCTTAACCTTGATGCTGTCAGCAAAGGCAATCAGTATCTCCACTGGGGATGATCCTGCCACGCAAGCGGCTATTGACATCCTCGAGTTCTCCAACGGCTGTCTATGCTGTAGCATCAAAAACTCAGGTGTCGCCGCAATTGAGAGGCTCTTGCAACTAAAGGGGGCCTACGATTACATCCTGTTGGAAAC
>CEMM01317108.1:0-15066 GCA_900068975.1 Hygrocybe conica | reverse complement strand
GAGGCCTTTACAGTCGAGTTTGTGTTCTAATCGTTCTTACGCAATTCTTCACTCACCGATCCATATCCAGGGCAAGGTGGGAATATCGCGTTTTCCGTGCGCTTTTGCAGCTGGTTCCAGGTCTCGAAGAGCGCCTGGTAAATAGCAATGAAGAAGAGGTTCGATTCATAGCTGAGCTAGTTCGTGCACTCCATGATTTCGTTTCGTGCTTGCTCATCATTTCTAAGGTACAGAAGGGAGCGTCAAGCGCCAGATCGGACGACACAAAGAGTCTGAAGGGCGCTATCATCGATTGGATCACGCCGCGGGGACAAACCCTTATCCCACCCCTGGCAAGAAATGTCAAGATGGACCGTGGATTTCACCATGAACGTACTGGTGCGTTGTTGTGCCCTGCAGGAGTGGATTGGCACAATGCCGAGTACGTCTGAGGTGTTTGCTACTGAGTACAAGGATCGCTGATGTCTGCAATCGTAGAGTCAAAGAGCAGCTCCGAAATGGCGCTTTACTTGTCACAGGCGATCAATGGCCGATTTTCTTGTATCAAGGCTTTCGATATGATGAGGAGGACCCATGGAACGGGTTATTTCGAAGTTCCCTGCTTGTCTTGGTACGTATTTCGTCATGGTGTCCGTCGTCGGAACGATCGGTAATTGTGATAAACAGGCATTCAAACATATTTTTACTTCACCAAGTTCCGTCGAGAAAGAGCCGAAGGCAACACGGTCAGGAAATGCCAGAATACACGGAATGACTCGTGTGACGGTGCCATCCATCGCATATGTCGCCACACAGGTCTGATATGATTGTATTCTTCGATGATGACTCTGACATTCAACCAAGGTTCGGTTTTCCCTCTCCTCTACATCACGAAACCCGTGGAACCCTGGTAGCCAGTGCCGGATTTCGCCGGGCAACAACTGTGCAGCCACAACAAGCTACTTTTGATCATGAAATATCTTGCGGTGTCAGCCTGTTATTGGAAGCCGGCTCTAGTGCCAAGTCATAACAGACTGAGCAGACCAGCAGGTGCGGGTAGCGTACAAAGAAGTTTGGCAGGTCGGAGCAATTTCATGTCTTTCACTGTCATGCCCTGCAATGTGTTGCTATGATCTGATTCGGCATTCTCGACATCGCGTCATCTATATTGACGGGTGGCATTACTAGGCCCGGGGCCACTACTAATCATAGCACTCGAATTCATGGGAGTCACCGTACATATCTTCCATTGCCAACTCTTCGTACACGTCATCCTCGTCATCCTCGTGTGCCTCGCTCCCCTCAGATTCCGAGTCAGAAGACATGTCTGGCTCTCCTGCATCTTCAAGATCACTTGAACGAGATTCCACTTGATCGCCGGTGTGACAGGATCCTCCGTTGTCATCCAACTCATCCGGGGCTGTTGCACGAGTACCGCCCAAGTTGGTATCAGCCTGGGCAGTAGCATGGCTGTATTGATGTCCAACAGCAAGGCCCCAATGGTAACGCATCAAGATATCTCGATCGACGAAACTACATTCACATGTGTAAGTTGCCAACAGTCAAACTGGATGTGCGCTACTGACTGGGCGACATAATAGTGGTGCCAATCCTTGCCATTTCTAGCACACTCAGAGATACCCACCCCCTCCGCATGGCGGAGGCCAATTGCGAAGCGGGGAATAATGTGGCAGCCACGCAAGACATGCGCAGGATCGATGAAACCAAAGGCTTCGTTGTCGGACATCGGCGGAAATTGCAAACGGTCAAGTCGAGCGTCGACCCAGCTCTGTGAGACGGAAATGTCGTCCACACCCTCGAACCACCGCACCCAGAGAAAGTCCATCCGCCTTGCTTGATAATCGCGCATACCGGGTCCGGCATAGATGACATTGACGTGGAATATACCAAGCACACGAGCGTAGATATATTGGTGTTTCGGTGAGCCGGACTCGTGGGAAGACAGGAGCATGACGTTGCAATGGTTGCCGTTGGGGTTGATGGTGTCCTGGGATCGCCGCACATCATAGGTCGTGTAGTTGAACCTCATCACATTATGACGGTACATGCGGTCGGACTTGAAATGAATCCCGTCCAGTGCATTCTGGTAGCCATTATCAACCAGCCCCTCGGCATCCAAGGTGGCTTTGACACGGGGCCACAGATGAGCTTTGAGTTTAGACCAAAAGTCCTGGACATGGCCAGTGACCGCGATGAGTTGGCTGGATTGAAAAATACAATGTACCCTTACCTGAACAGCCGGGTCTCCGGCATGTGACCTGAGGAAGGAACCAATATATTCTGGGTGATTTTCGCTGGATCCGACGTGATACTTGACAGCAGGGTCCTGTGGCACGTGCTCGGTAGAGGTGGAAGTCCGAGTCGTGGCCATCTTGTCTCGGATACGCCGAATGCGTGCGCGTCGACGCTCAATTCGAGTGATCTGTTGCACATAGTTCTTCTTGTTGGTTCGCTTGTATAGAGCTTTAGGGTTACGATGCTCCAGTTCTCCCTAGGGACTATAAAATCAATTTCACGACCAAGGAAGAGCGGATAAAAACTTGCAATGGCCGTTGTGTACGAATCCGAGGTACCGTATCTCTGAATACAAGCAACGTAGTCGCCCAATGCATGTGTCTTGTACGACTTCAGACTGAAGGTCTTCGGTCGATTCACATTCGGCGGATCTCCTTTCGATAATGACGCGGAGCCTATTGCCGATGCTTGTCGACGTTGTCTGGCGTTGGCTTCTCGTTTGAGTTCACGTGTCGCGAAGGCAGTACATGTTTTCGCTTGAAATGCACGAAGTTGGCGTCCGAGGTTCGTCGTTTCATCATCAAGTATAGCAAGCGTCGCATCAGTATGCATGCGCAGCTTCGCTAGCCCATGCCAGTGCGCAAAGGTAAATAGCAGTCGGAGGACTGTCGAATTATGGGGTTCGGGCAAGAGGCCTTCAAAAACGGGGATCGCGCACTATTGCATCGCTGAATCAAGGGACAACAAAAGATAGATCACCAGCAACTCACCTGCAGGAAGTCTTCATAATTTCTTGCAGCCATTCTCCTCAATTCAGAGGTATTGGAAGTGAATCGTCTGATGGTATCCCTCCCGAAAGTGGGAACAAGTCGAAAGCTATGGGTGCATTAGGCACCCAGGTCAATAGGCAGAAACATATCGGGCTTACCGGCGGTCGAATTCATGCAGAGTACTCTCGTTGACGGATGCCAGCATTCGGAGAAGGTGAACAAGCAAAGCCTTCCAAACGCCAATCTCGACCTCGTGCATTAAGTCAACCAAGAACATCGCAAATAAGTTTTCCTGAAACTTTGATAGGAGATCCGAGAATGCGCTCTGAAGGCAAGCATTAGCCAGCATGATACCATTGATGAACAGGTTGGCATACCTCTGTAGGAACCAGGGAGAGGGGTTTGAGTAATCGTTCTACGCACGCACTGTCGATTGCATAGTTGTCCTGATAAATGAGATCTCGAGCTCGAGAAACCTTGAATTTCAGATGTTCATCATCGATTCGGACCATGCTGATTCTTTTAACCCGATCACTGTGAGTCCCCACTAAATGGACATCTGAGAGCGGAATCGTGCAGCGCGGGCATGGACAACCACCTAGGTTTCGGATACATGACAGCAGGACCCTGTTGGCAAGAGGGATCATCGATTGGTGGTGCGAGCGAGAGAAAGACAGGCCGTACTTCTCTGGATAATCTGCAGAGTATGTAAGTATTCGGGGGTAAAACCTGCGCGTGATTCCGTCACAACATTCAATGACTATACCATGTTCATAAGCATCCAAGAACTCTTCGTCAAGAATTATTCTCCATTGAGCGTGAATACATTCCCAGCGACAGTGACTTAAGAGTTCTGCCTTGAGCTTCTTCGAACCGGTATATTTATTGGCGAAATCCTTAAACGAGTCAGGAAGCTGGCGGAGCAATGAGCAAAAGGGAATGCTTCGAGGAAGGGAGACGTACACTCTCGAAGTATGCCACATGCTCGCAGCGATTGGAGGAAGGTTTGCCGCGCTGATATTTTGATTCATTTCCGAAAAACATATACAACGGCCACAGTTTCGCATCACCAAAATTGGCCAATTGTGTTGCGTCTGACCAGAACATCAATGCAATGACGACACGTGGGAGGTCGCAGTCAGGCTCCCTTGGGGACTTTTGTAAAGCATTGTGCGCGTCGATGAATGCCGGTGATGTATATAGTTCACCATAAACGCGGGCGCTTTCACCTCCGTCACTCGGTTGCCAGAGCAGTTCGTACGGTTCGTAATGAAAGCCGGGGTGATGGTTTGCGTTCCGAATTTTCTCCCGGATAATGGATACCAATGCGCGATGGTGGAAATTCGGAGCGGAGTATTCACGAGGACCAGGCGTTTCTGTATTGCGATGGAACGGGACGGAGATTGTGACTGGTGTGGATTTCCAACCGGCGTCCTCATCCATCCATTCCTTGTCAGGGGAGCCATCATCGGCAGCGAGGCGATCATCTACTTTGGCCCAATTCATGTCTCTGATCTCGGCTGGTCGGAAGTCATGGGCAGATACAATCTTGACGAGGACTGCTAAATCATCTTGCGACTTTTGGGCGCTGCCATTCCAGTACCAATCGCCAAGCAGAAACGAGCTTCTGTTTGGATAGGGACCAAATCCAGATGAAGTCCCTGCTAGTGGGGTTGGTGGATGCACGCCAACGATATCCGACAGGTCAGATATGTTTGTCTCGCTCTCTGGATCATGGGATGGGAAATTTTCGGCCAAGTAACGTCGTAACAATCCAAAGGAATTGCGTGCGGTCTGGAGGACTCGGCGGAAGCGCACAGTGACTCCGTCAGAAGCCTGAGCGCGTTGCTGCGGTGGGTTTATGGCACCAGCGGTATTCGCGGACCTTGACGCTGTCGCGAGTTCGACAACTGGGTGGGAAGTTGGAATTGCAATGCTAATGCCAGGAGGCGGCAGTGAGGTGAGCGATTGCGGGAGGAAGTCCTTGAGTCTCTTGTCGTGCATCTCCAGGCCGGGCACCCGAAATTGTTTAGGAAGTTGCCGCTGGCGTTTGGTCGGTCTCAGACTGTCTGGAGGAGGCATTGAAAACTGAAAAAACAATTCAGCACACTGTAGCTGCCAGCGGGAGTGCACATACCGAGCTTCCGGCCTCACTCGACGAGGAAGGCGCCTGCGTCTCATCATGGAGATAGATCGGGGGATCCGGCAATGTCTTCCGTTTCCGAAGACTTAGCGCTTCCTTCGCCTTTGACAACGCTGCGGAGAGCCTTTTTTTGCTCTTCTTGCAACTGTTCTGATGGTTTTTGAAGGCACCGACATGCGAAAATCTCCGTCCACATGAACACGCTTGAGTGAAGGCAGAATCGGGTTCCATGACGGTGTCCAGCGCATGTATCCACCAGGTGCGCGCTTACCTGTGGCGTCGTTAGACGGCGTCGGGCACTTTCTGGACAAATAGACTCACCGAAGTGCAACCTTATGGTAGGAGTGGTCGGGGTCACAGACTTCAGAGTTGGTATTGAAACTCAGCTCAGCGGCCTTGGAAAGGTATATTATTGTCAATAATATTGATAAATTGTTATTGATAAACAGCGTAATTACGTAGCGTGGTAGCACGGACAAAATAAAGTCCACGAACTCTTGGCACTGCGACATCGAAAAAAACCGTCAAGATTTTGGTTCCTTGACTCCGGGTTGTACAAGTTGCGTCAATTTCGCCCTATCGTCATGTCTCAGCTTTCCAGAACAGTATCAGCCTTTTAAATTCCTACCATTTGGCGCTACATTGATGTCTCCCACGAGTGTGGTTCATTCTCTTGCTGACATCGGACCACGCAAAGCCGACGTGACTTCTACCTTGATCCTTGCGCATCTGTTCCACGGTTTGTGTAAGCTTCTGTTCTTCGTCGATCGACCACGAGCCTGCGAGTGTTTAGTAACCCTCATTGACAAACACATCTTGACTCGGACTCACCTCGTAGTTGTACGTTGCGATGTTTGAGGTGATTTCTGTAGCGGTCACGACAGTCCGTATCGGTTCGACCGACGATGCGACTTATTGATTTCCAACGTTGCCCATGTGTTTTGACAGCCCTACAAAACATTAGGATGAGGGGTGTAGTACGAGAGAGCATTACCGAAGGAGATCATCATCTTCCGATGGACGCCAAGCGCCTCGTTTCCTGTGGGGTTGGTACGCTCTTCGAACATATTGATACACAGCCGTGAGAGGACGCATTGGAACGGTAGACGCTGGGAATGTGCGTAGCCGTGAGCCCGGCGGTATCCCTTCATTCCTGCAGTGAACGAACCTATCTCTGTCCAGAAGACATTGTCGCGCCTTTCCCGATTCCGATATATAATGCGTGTTAGTTGCAGATCGTCGATGTCATTTCGCTGTGGGGTGCATCGGGGGATGAACAAGACCTCCCAGTCATGAATGAAGTTGAAGTGACAAACAAGTTGGTATGATTGTATCGCCATGCGCACCTGCTGGTTTTCTTCGGCGGAGAACCTCCCTTTTCTGTAGCAGATACCTTGCGTTTGCGCTAACGCCGCCAGCTGCGAAGTTGTAAGCCATTTCGTCGTCAAGACATCTCCGATGTTTGGGTGGAAAAAGTCCGGCGATTGAACGTTGTTGCAATGTTCCAGGGGACTTGCTGAGATAGGGTACGCGGTCGCTACGATAAGGGTACTGGATGGGACAACCAAATCTGCAGAAAACGCACCGTCACAATATGGCGACTCGGAGCCAAAGTTCTCGGAGGATTCTAGTGCTCTTAAGCCTGGCGCCAATGATGCAGCTGCGAGCAGGACGGCATATATGAGCTCCTCCGATTCGAAAGCGCCGTTCGATGGTTGGCGCCCATCAAGAGCGAGGCTGCTCATGGCACTGGAAGAGTCCCGGACGGCGTGACCGTGACATCCGCTGTGACAGTCGTTCGATAAGTCATTACAGTAATTGCTTTTCGCACACGATTTTGAGAATTTTCGACGACATTTGGGTACGCTCGATATGAGACCTTCTCAACTGATCCCATACTGAAAGCTCCTCGATCTAGATAGCTGGCAGCGCAATTTATTTATGGGTGCGCACTTTAGGGTAGCAGCGGAGTTATCATCGGTGAGCTCCATATAACTGGTTTGTGGGGTCCTCAGCCCCTCTCACACAATGGATGGCCCTCTCGCCTCCCTCATCGAGACCGTTGGCGTTCCGACTTCCGTTCGCCGCAACGTATACAAGGGAGTGAGTGAACCATTACTGTCACCTTGACACCCCTTGACCGCCTTGAATGGCTCAGCCGTATATATTACCACTGGCGACCACTCCGGAGATGTTGAGACATGTCGCCGAGTACAAGGAGCTGAAAACCGGCTACCGCCAAGCCAAGGCGCTCCTCGCATCTCAGAAGAATGCCATTATTCAGCTGCAGGACAAGATGCGATTGACAGAGGCGAAGGAGAGACGTCAGGCCACACTCAAATACAATGCCATTATCGGGAAAAAGAGTCACAGGAAGAATCCGTCCCATGACGAAAGCGAGGATAAGGCCATGGCAGCCATGTCGCTATCCTCCGGATCTTTGCGGTCCGTGAGTACAGGATCGGGGTCCGCAACAAGTGGCTCGGTCAGAGGTGATTTCGACTCCGAGTCAGATGAATCCACGGGCGCCTCAGAGTCGGGGACCGATAGGGACTGAAATTCGAGCATCTGTACAAAGCCCCATGCATGTAGCCTTCCGTTTGCATACGTGTATCCACCATGCCTTGCAATCTGTCTCATGCCCGAAAGTCGACGACTCGGAAAGGCTGATGATATTCATGGAATACAACTCGCTACGATGACTAGTGTATCAACCGTGACAAAACAATGGATCTGTTGAAGATCCAGCAAACGTGACACCCCCGAAACACAACAGCACAAGATGACGCGCACTACCTAACTCGATGCAAAAGCCAGTGATCTTCGAGGGCCTTCAAGCCCATGAACCCCGCCTCGTCTAGAAATCTGGCGTAAATTGCGGCCCCATATCCGTTGAGGACCGCCATCATTGCCTGGCTCCTGAACACCAGTTTTATCCCAGCTGCCTTGTTTACCAACCAGTGCACCTGCCACGCGTTACATTACACTCACTCAAACTTCGAGAATTTGGACTTACACATAAGGCGCCGAGTTTCCATGTCTCGATTGGCGACCTGGGGAATTGATCATCCAACCCCGCGAAGTGGTTCAAGATATTGACATTTCCCTTCCCATACAAGACAATCCTCATGACATCGTCGAGCAATCGGCCACCGAAGAAGGGGGCCGGCAAAACGCCTTGCTGGATGCTGATCAGTTCGGATGCGCGTATTGGGAGGAGCAGTCGTACGAAGATAGATGGATAATCCATATACTGGGTGTTGATGAGGTTTGTGTGTTCACCGTACATGCCGCTCAGGATTCTTGGCCACATTTGGGTGTTTAGGGCGTCCAACAGGCGACGTTGGGCTTTTCGACGTTCATTTGCGACCTGTTGAAATTCAGTAACTGGGTTATTTACTTAAAATAATACTCAACGAGATCAAGAAGCGCGGGATGCGGTCGTTCGATTGATCCGGGATAGATCATGCTTCCCTCGATCGGGTGCATCATGGCTGATGGAGATCATCAGCAGCAGTAGGCGATAAATCGCGTGAGGCTAACTTACGGCCCTCCGGTTCCCAATTCGGTCCTTTCTTGCGTCGGACACGAAGACCACGTAGAAAAAATTCTTGCGCTGCGTCCTCCAGCAGCCCCTCGGCGGACCGATCGTAGGGTCGGCGGAAGACGCCGGTGGACATCTGGACTATCGCTCCGTCCGTGAGTCTGGGCCAACCTCTCATCAAGTGGATCATGGACACGTCCAGAGGTCCAGATGGCGGGCTGATCTGGGGGGGTGGATCCGGGATCTCACGATTGGCAAACCGATGTTGGCGGAAGATTATTGCCATCAAAGCTGGGTCTAGATAAGTCACCGCGTCAGCTCCGAGCCTGTGTGAAGCACAATGCTTACCCCAACCAGACGCAAGCGGAGCCACTGGCTGAACAGCGTACGCCGGCTCCGCGTCGTCAATTGCCAGTGCGCCCTGTTCGTCGATCGATGAAACTCAGGTACATTCGTCAGCGATCGAGATCTGGATAGAGAAGAAAGATCAACCATGCTCACCTTCGTCGTCCTCGTCCTCGGCGTCGCTCACACCGAACAGATCTTCCATGTCCGAGTCGCCTTCGAGGGAAGTTGACATTGTCGATGTAGCCTGAGGTAGGCCGAACGAGAATCTGAATTTAAACTCACCAGCACGCGTTTGCACTCCGCCGGCAACGTGTCACGGAGTTGAAGGATTCGGAAACGTGGACTCGGAACCGTCCGAAGCACGCAGCCGCCCATCCCACTCTCTTTCCACGAGCCGTGCACCTCCTACGCCAATTCTGGTGACACCCGCCGTCTTGGCCCGCCAATTCCCACTCCGCACCATCATGAGCCCTTCAACGCTCCCTGCTCGGCCCATCAGCCCTTCCCCGGCCCATTCCTACCCTCCTCGCCCTAATTCTGGTCATATTCCGCCGTGCCCGCCCCAAAGCTCCCCTTGCGCCATCTCCGCCTCTCCCACTCCTCCCAGTGCCAGTTCTGCCCTCCCACGCCAAATCCGGTCCATCCCTCCTGTCCTTGCCCATTCAGTCGCCTTTCCCACTCCTTCCCTTCCCAGCCCTCCGACGCCTATCCTGGTCCGTCACGCCTTTACTGCCTCTCCGCTCCCTTTGGACCCTCCGGACCCATTCCCGTCCCTGCCACGTCATTCCTGTCACATCCCGTCGTCCTCGCCCTGGCTTTTCACCTTCCCCGGCCCGTTCCCGCTCCTCCCACGTTATTTCAGTCCCTCCCGCTTCCCTTCCGGCTGACCACTCCCTCCCACATCCCGCCTTCCCCGCCCCTCGCGCTCACATCCCGCCGTTCCCGTCTCCCACGCCCACCCCCCCTGCGCCCATTCCGGACATGCCACCTGCCATTTCCTCCTTTCTGGCGCCTCTGGCGCTTTCTATTTTATTTATTTAAGGACGAGTCCAACTACGCTGTATCGTGACTTATTAATAATGAGCAAGGACACGCAAAAAGATAAGACATTTTGTGACCATAGTATGGAATACAGTGTACAGATGAGACTAGACAACAGACAAACTGTGGACGACAAGGAATGAGGAACGAGACGGGATGAGATGAGATGAGGGATGGGATGAGACGAAGGGGTGGGACGAGGTGAGAAGAGGGACGAGGCAGAGAGGCATGACGTGAGAAAAGGGATGAGGCAAGAAACAGGGGAAGTGGGTGACGAAACGGCCTCCTGCTCAAACCTTGCCGCTCTTCCCATCGCAAAAGAGGGCATCAACCTGCCCGTTTGAACCGAGAGTGGTGATGAGGAATGTACGACGTGATGTTTGCGGCCGATGTGCTCATGGACGAAAAAGAACCTGCAAGGTAATAGACGTCAGCGAGTGCGCATCCTGCAAGTCTTCTCCAACCAGGATTGGAGGCAAGCCTGGAGAGAGCACCGTCGGACGAGAACGTGGACATTGCGGTCGAACGCCGAGCTCTAATTTGAGAAAAGATCGAGACTGGCAAAAGCGCCAGCCAAATTGACGGTGATGGGTGTGCGCGTACGACCAGGCGCAGGGATCATCGATGTGGGTCGTGTTGAAGCCGGAAAGAGAGCTCGTCGGTCGCGATAGAGGGATTGGCTGCTGGAGCTCGACATTGATAACGATGCTAGTAAAGGGGATGGTGCGGGGAGATTGGATGGTGATGAATGCTGAATATGACGCGGAGGCTAGGTGTTGAAGTCCCGATAGCAGATGGCGATCATGTGCAACGTCTAGGTCGATAGGAGAGAGTCGAGACGAAGTGGGAACGAGACCAGACGAGGGAAGGCACGAGGGGCGGAACGAGACGACGAGAAGCCCCATTCAACGATGGGGTAGGATAGCGTGTGAGACAGAATGGAGTCGGAGCGGGAGATGTTTTCGAACGCTCTGTGATTGCTGCGGGGGACGGGATGGTCTGGGAGGCAGCAGTGGGAGGTGAGAGCAACGATGTCAGGCTGCAACGACTTTGCGTGAACACCGTTTTCGCGCGTTCCAAGGGCAAGCATCCTGCGTACGATTTAGTCCATGGAGGGGACGGGACGACGAGAGAAGAGACGAGGGGACAATGAGGGGACAACAAAACGAGGAGACGGCATGGTGAAACGACGTTAGCTGGTGGTACAAAACATGTACAGACTCATGCAGGCAGGTCTTCCATTCGGCTCGCTCGGGCCGCGCCGGTCACGCTGGCACATCGAACATCGTTCTTCCCACCATTGACTCCAACATATACGTTACAACACGAACAATGTACGCCGATTCGGACTCGAATATACTTGGACAGGCGCGTGCAGATGACTCTCAGCGCAAGTCCGCACTGTCCATCTTCAAATGCTGGTGAGCTTTGCCAAAATCTGCTTCGGATAAAGTTGTGCTCACCACAGGTGACGAGGAACGGCTCCATTGAGGCTGCTCTATAGGACATCTCAGTTCGAACTCGTCCAACTTGTCGTCTGGAATACAGGACACCGCGATATCTTTGATGAGTCGTTCTCTCTTGAGCTGGGTTTTGTTGTCCATGCACTGTAATGTCATCTCGTGTAGCCTGTCGTTTGCTACATTCAGGTCGTTTCGCGCTTTCACAAGTTCATCTCGAAGTTCTTTCTGATTTGGTTCTGGTGTCGGCAACGGTGAGTTTGGCAAACTACTAGGATGAAGTCCGGAAACTTACGATCGTTACCGCATCGTCTATGATGGAGAACCCACCGACGTTTGCTAGTCGGCATCCTAGGAACATTTGCGGTCCCGTGAGCGAGATTGTCACTTGTTCGTTTCCAGGCTGCGCACCTGATGACAATTTCCACGTCCTCTTCCCTTGCCCGTTTCTGCAGGATTGTTAGCATCTCTTCCGACATGGCGTGATCGTGAATGGGGCTAGGCTGATTGCGACTAAGCGTCGCAATGATCGTTATATATCTCAGGTCGAGCGGAATTCGAACTCAGATATACTTGCCGGAGTTCAGCTCGGGATCCAGTCTCCGTGCATTGTTTCGAGTTGCGCTACGTTTTCGTACTCAGCACGCTGCCCAGCTATAAGAACGGTCTCGGACATGAGGTATGACAACCCACCAAAGCCCCTCATGCCTGCCAGCTCATTGTCAGCCAGCTCGTCGTCTGTTCTTGGTCGACGTGTGCTTGAGGACCCTTTGCATTCCGCGCCGAGGAAGAAAGTGTACGCACATATCCTAATCACGCCATCACTCGCTCAACGTTGCGTCCCATCAGGACCGCTACTGACCCCCTCGTACACCGAGGTCGTCATTTTGGGCGCGCTGTGTATGCGTTCTGCAGCGTCAAGGTGCTCATCACCAATGGACTTTTGCGCATGGCCGAGGATGAACCGGCGGCTGCTGAAACAATTCCGTGAGTCTCCATGTCTGCGCACATTCAATCACTTATTTGTTGTGTTTAGCGAACGCCGTGAGGAGAAGATTTATTCAGATATGCTCCATATATGTCCCGGCCTCCTTGACAGGCTTCTCGCTGCCTCTGAGGAGGAAGTTGAATTCATTGCAGATCTTGTGAGGACAGTGGCCGAGCACGATTGTATCCTTCACTCATTTTGGCCCGGGACAGATACAGAAAGGCATCAACGGCGCGCGTTCAGATGATACGAAAACCATGAAGTCCGCTATCATTGACTGGATAACACCACCAGGGCAAAGCCTTTCTCCACCTCTTAGCCGCAAAATTAAGACGACGCGAGGTTTCCATCACGAAAGGACCGGTGCTTTGCTGTGCCCCGCAGGAGTGGACTGGTCCATCCCAAGGTATGCCCTGCTTCATCCACCACCCGCCCGAAGCTCATGACGAGTTGATAGCGTGAAAGCCAAACTCAAGAGCGGTGAGATGTCTATCCGGGGCGATCAATGGCCGTTGTTTCTTTACGCGGACCTGGCATACGACCCCGATGATCCATGGAATGGGCTGCTCCGGAGTCAGCTCCTCGTCGCTGTTTGTGAGATTCATTCCGATGCGTATTCCCTTCTGATCATCGATTATAGGGATTCAAGCACGTTTTCACGTCTCCCAGCTCGGTCGATGACGATGAACCAAAAGCGACAAGGTCGGGAAATGCACGTATCCATGGTATGGTAAGTGTCAGTAAGGCGTCGCTCGCATACATTTCTACCCAGGTATTGTTCTGATCCAATCTGCGAAGATGCCACTGCTGATTTAGCTACAGGTTCGGTTTGCCCTGTGCTCGTCCAGCACGTTTTCGCGGACAGACTCTGTCACCGACTCGGAGACATTCTATACAAGCGTGCTTGACCTCCTTGACGACCCGGAAGAGAAGAAAGAGGTTCAAGCGCTCCTCAATTGGTGGAATAGGCGAGTTCAGCTGATATCGAAGTGAATGCCAATCTAATGTATTTCAATCAGGAAAGTGTTCCCGCACACTTCGGAGGCTAAGGCACCGGTAGAAGGCAGCGCCCTGTCTCGCATCAAGGAGAAGCGCCGCCTTGCTTCCACGGTGGAGGCCGGAAATTCTGAGTAGTCGTTGCCTGCATATGTCATCTTGCTACGTTTGTTGCTGCTGAATCTAATGGTCGTATTTGCGTTCCTTTGACGATGATGCTGAGTGAGGAGAATACCGTACTGACAGCCTGACGAACTGCAGGGTTGCCGGATGAGTACATGCTGTGATTGTGTGAACGACATTCGGGTGCCAGCACGACAGACCTGCCAAGTGTAAAAAATTATGAGCTACGGCGGATCCATTCTACCTGTGACATCTTACCGTTCTCTTCACCTGAGTGACACATATGCTGGAGGGACACATATGTGGATGGTAATAATAGCAGCTTTCTGATACTGTGCGGTCTTTGTTTGCCAGCATGTTATATTGTGTAGGCACGAGTTCACAGTAGCTTTATTCCATCCGAGACCATCGCTGATACCTTGCTGCCTTCATTTGGCTCCTGATACCTCACAGCCATGTCCACCAGAATGATATGATCTGCAATTTGAAGCCAAAAGTCAGCAACAGCAACAGAATTGCAGATCTGCCGGTGGAAGACGAACAGAGTACAATTCTGAACAAGTATCACTGTCGCCCGGAGCAGCAGGATGTCCCTTCAATTGGCAGAATGACATGTCTTGGCATGTGCTTATCTTTGAATAACAGTTTGTCATTGATGCTCAGTTTCGTCATCTTCACCTCGCATTCTCTAGGTTGACCTCATTGTCACCAAGCTGCCGAGACATGATAGTGAAGGTCTAGACAGATCTAGTCTTAGATAGTCTTATCTAGTCTTATCAGAGACTATTTATCTCCGTGATGTTGGAGAGTAGTTAGCAACCTCTATCATTCTGGGACATCTGCTGAGCTCCCACATAAATACAATTGTGACACATCTTGCAATCTGTAGAACTCTAGTAGACTTGGTGAAAGTAGGCCATTGCTGACGCATGGCATATCCGAGTCCCATGAGAAAAATCCACACAATGAAAGCATACTGCATCTGCATTATCCAATTGCCTATCATGAACATGTAGATGAAATGGTTGGTACTATACTGGTATTCTCTGTTTGTAAATCTATTGGCAGATCTGTCGAAGGATGGCGGTGAACTCTGGACATTGGATGTCAGATTGGGTGGATGGGGATGGGGTGGAGTGCTGGTACCACTATAGAAGATGCGACCCAGCATCTGTCAGGTGATGGAAGTCCATTGTGGGTTCTCTTTCTCCTCCTTGGATTGCACAGGGTGGACGATTGGAAGTGGCCTTTGGACGTGGTTGCTTGCTTGACCTGGCTGTCCAAATGTGAGTGAAAATCGAGACGGAGAAGAATGGGGACACAGATGAGGTGAACAATCCGCTGCGGTTGTCAAACTTGTTGTTGAGATCAATAGCTCCCGACGATCCAAAGCCCATCGTCTGTGATCGAGAGAGGTT
>CEMM01317098.1:0-11648 GCA_900068975.1 Hygrocybe conica | reverse complement strand
GGACGGCGCGGGTGGCTTTCTGTAGAGATTCGGGAGTGGAGGTGAGTGCGTATATGGCGGGGAAGAGCGAGAAAAAGTCGTGTATCTCGTTCAACTCGACGCCGGATTGGAGTTTCTCGAGCAATGCGGCGATGTGGGCAGGGAGACTCGGAGTTTGTGTTCGTTGGATTGGATTGGTGGTGGTTGGAGGAGAATCGGTCTCGGGTGGTGTGTTGAATGAGTAATCTTGTGCGAGGCTGCGGAGGACGTGGAGGGGGATAGAGCCGTTGAGGTGGGCATGTAGCTCTGCCTTTGGAAGGGCCTTGATGAACGTGAGTTGGGATTCGGCGAGTGAGGCAAGGGCACTGGCGGCGTATCCGGCAATGCTGCTCGTGGTGGTCGTGGTCCTTGTCTCACCACTGGCAGATGTCGAGTTCGACAACATGGTGTCGGTGGTCGGCTGGGTTTTTGCTGGAAGCAGGAGGTGGGCAGGAAGGAGATCCGTCATGTCCGAAAGCGCCGCGCGGCGAACTTGATTTTCCGCCCACCTGTCGCCAACCGTTCACTGGAAATTCTGGCGAGGTCGACGATGTAATCCAGGTAATTAGCGCTAATTTGTGGAACGTAGTGTGAATCAAACTCACCTCTTTGTGCAGGATCAAGTGTCTAAAAAGATGCAATATTGCGATTTTCAAATCAACGAGATCATCGTACTCATACTACTGCTATGATAGCCCGTACGCCGTCGAATAGATCTCGCTCAAGTGTCGGGACAACTTAGTCCAACAACAGGTTTGAAGAAAGGTCGAGGCAACGATTCACTTGGATCCCATCAGGACCAACCCGTACACTCCCGTTGAACCCGATTCTTATCTCTTTTCGCGGGCGCTTGACGACCTGGAAACCAACAAGCGTGATGTAAGACTAGAAAAATATAAAGTAAAGTCATGGATCGTACACAGTTGAGTCTCGTTCAAGCCGCAGATCCAGTAGTCTAGCCTCCAGACGTTCCGGCAGAATATTTCGAAGCGATGGCGCCGTTCCAAAAGGGGAGTCACCGTCACATGGCTTAGTCAGCAAAGCCCGCAGTTGAACGTCGACCAGGGTACGAGCTGTAACTTTATACCAGACTCTTACAGTAAAGAACCATATAAAAGAACGCAGTGAAATACAGAGACTCTCGGATTCCAATTCCATTATTACCCAGGCAAACGACACGGTCCATTATTGAAGTTATTGGTCCACTGAGCCTGTGCATGAAACTCGATATCGATGACCCAAAAGATGCTGACTTCAATCGCAAATGTAACTTGGGCCACACCCCAGATCGAATTGTGCTCATCGTTGTTTGGCCCATCACACTTCTCCGTGCGTAGTTCGATTTTGGCCTCGACGCTGACCTCGACAGAAATCACTTCGAAATCAATCGAGCCTTTGACGATCGATCCGGCACCTATACCGAACTCGTCGTCACCCGTGATCAGGCTCTGTGTTTGCGCGTAGTATGCAATGGCATCGAATACGCCAACTTTGAACGTGACACCGATACCAACGCCGAGAGTATACCCCCACTTCACGCGCCCATCATTCAGATTAAACTCGATTTTGGCAATTCCAATCGCGACGGTGCCGAAACTGGTCGGCACCTTGACGGTGAGCTCGATCTGAAAAAAAAACGAAAAAGAATCCGGGCTGGTTTTGGACTCTATCTGGAGGTCGAGATCTTCTACGAAGTTTTCTAGAAATTTTTTCCCTGGCAGGTTCGGAACCAGCTCAAGGAACTTGTCGAGAGGGATTTTGAGGCTGGCTTGTAACGACCATTGATTCGTCATCGACAGGGTGAGCGGTGGCAGCGGTCCAAACTTTTCCAGGAACGCAATCAACGCCACCACAGGCTTGAGCTTCTCACCGAATACGAACCGAGAGTTTGTCAGAGTTGTGGATGTCGACGAATCAGCAGCAATCGAGCCCACGACCCTCGTCACCTCTCCCAATGAGCCCGTTTCTGATGCCAAGCTGAGGTTCGTGATACTCACTGACCACGTCTTGGCGGGCGCCACAGCGGTTGTGTCGATTGCGAGCGTCACAACACTTGCGTGGTGATTCTCATCTTCCGTGTACGCGATGCTACGGAACGTCTGGCTCCGCCGAATGACGCGTGTCAGGATTGGGGTTGTGAATGACGGCGAGGGCAGCTTGAGGGAAAGATTGTTGCCGCTGTGGATCAGCAGCTGGAAGTTGGCGTCATTGAACGGAATCGCCAGGGACAGGTTCGGGAATGGGCCAGTGGCTGTTCCAAGCGAGAACGGGTCTGCAAGTAATGGCGCAACTGTGCTCGTGACCGCGAAAGGGGTAGTCGTCTGGATCACTGGCTCAAGAACAAGAAAACGCTGTGTGCCGGTGGAATGGACGATGCCATATGTCCCGGAGGAGCCCTTCCCGGTGAGAACATCCGCAGGATTGGAGAAGCGATATGGATTCGCTGCTGGAGCTGGTTCGGTGCTTGGTCCGGCTCGCACAAGCGGGACACCATTCGATGGGTCCACAGCCTGCGGCGACATGGCGCCAGCCATCAATTGCACCCAGCTCCACTGTCCACCTGCGGGCAAGATGGGAGACCCCCACGCAACCATGGCAAACTCGGGCTTGACTGGAGGGCTCTGTGGAATGGCGCCGACACCGATGCGAGTGACACGCATCCTCATCCCTGAACCACCCACATTGATTGTACAGTCGATCTTCCCTCCCATCGGACCTACAGAAGATATCATCGTAGCATACTGTGAGGCTGTGAGCTGGCCCTGCGGTTCGATCTGAACGTATCCGAGCTGATCCAGTGCAGGCACAAGCCCATCCGAGCCCTGACCAACGATGACGTTCTCCATCTGCACGCTGCAGTCGAAACGGACAGCCATGAGTATGACCTTGGGTGCGTCGGGTTCGTCCAAGTTTGGCGTGGTGTACGTCTGGTTCGAGTCGCGGATGTTGACAACTTTGCTCACGCCTCTGACGACACCGGGGTGCGTGACGAGCCCTCCCTTCGGGTACGCGTACGTCCCGTCGCTCACAGCCTGCCAGCCGCTGTCCGCGCGCGTAACACCGCCACCATCCTGCCGCTCGATTGTGATGGTGCGTACGACACGGACGGCATAGGGGCATAGCACGCTGAAGAGCTGCACAACCTCGCGCGATGTCCGGCCGACGAGTACCTCCAAGTTGACGTTAGAGATCGTCGCTGCATCGGCAGACGAGTTCTTCCAGTTGCTGAACATGCTTTCACCATATCCCGACAGATCTATACGCGTGACGGGCACACTCGGGCTTGTCCCACCACGCCCAAAGGTGGGGTTGACGTTGATTGGGCTTGTAATCGTCACGCCCGCCTTGCTGCCATTCTGCTTGAGCGCGACATCGAGCATCTGCATCGAGCCGGCTAGGGATGGGGACCGGTGCCAATCGGGCAAGACGATGAGCGGCTCCGAGGCGCGGATCGAGAGCTGGTCCATGCCCGTGAGGGTCTGCGGAGCAGCACCGGCGTTGCTGCTTGTGAACTTTGGTTGGACTTGGCTGAGTGTCGGCGGTGGAAGGATGATGATTCCCGTAGGTCCGAGAGTGGTATTCGCGACAAGGCCAAATGGGAGTGTGAATGTGGCAGTGACGATGCTGGGCGGCGAGTTGGTGTTGTACGACCGGAGGAGCTCGTCTAGGGTCTGACGCGGTGCGACAGGCGTGAGGGTGACCGATCGTGTGCCAAGTTCGGTGACAGGCCCGTTGTCTGGGTAGATGAGAGGGCTGGTGAACGGTTTCGATTGGTCCGGAGTGGTCACGGGTTCCCATTGTACCGCTGGAAGAGTGACGACGCGAAGATCCGAGGCTGGTGACTGTAGGTACAGATCTGAGATTTTGTACTCGGGCTCTTCCCCGGATGGCGCGACGGCGACGCCAAACTGAGAGACGTTAGACGACAGATCAAGCATGGCCACGGTGAATCCAAGTAGCTGAGGGTCAGCGGTGGAAGAGCTGGCCTCCAGAAGCTTGTCACTCTCTATAGCGCTCGCAGGAAGGGACACATCCATGGTGACTAGGGTATTGGGCTGCCACCTCATGGTAATCGTCAGGGTCGGTGTCTCTGCCAGTGTCGACAACAGGGGACATGGGGTGGATATTGCGTAGGGATCAGGCAAAAAATGTGTAGCTCCTGTGAAGTCGTACTTGAGCGCGAGGGCGCCGGTCGTGATCCGAGAGCTCTGGGCATCGTATACACCTTTGACAGTGAGCGAATTGGGCCCATTCAACTGAAGTAACAAGTTCTTGAGGGCATAAGAGCGCGCCAAGGGTGCCGGGTTTGACGTGATTTCGGACAAGAGTGACAGCTGCCCTGATGCACTGGACTGCAACCGGAATGATCCCGGTCCAGCGAAGCGCAGACGTGAACCGTCAACGGTTCGAGGCGCATCGAGTGTGGCGATTACGGTCCCGGAGAGTACCCAAGCTTGAACACCAGTGGACTGGACAAGGAGCTCAAACTTGGTCCCCCCGCTTCGAGGTGTGTCGAAAGAGAGGGAGCTCGTGGGCCATAGGGAGACCAGTTGTGGCTGGTTGACGGAGGATTGGGCTGTATTGGCGCTGACGGTGAGAGTGTTGGGTTCGACGACGATCTCCGACGGGCCGAGATCGAGCGTTCCGTCGCGTTCCTTAAGAGTCGCTCTTATCCCCGCAAAGAGGGCGATTTGCATCCCTCCTGCACCAGGCGCATTTCCAAGATTGTCGGGAGTGGTGGTGACAGACACTGGTAAGGACCATGACGAGCCTGTGATGATGGCCTTGCCTGAAAGGACGGCTACTTTCAGGTTGCTCTTGGTGACGGCGAACGAGGAGCTGGCGGCCTGGTATTGGAAGACGACTCGGCTGAGGAGTGGATCGTAGGATCCAGAGCTGGGTTGGAGGAAAGAGATGTTGACGGTGTTCCCGAATGCGGTCAGTGAACCGCTGCCAGACGAGGTGAGGACACCGCTAGACTGAGTGATGGTGAACTCGACGTTGGTTGGAGTAGTGACTGCTGCATCTGGCATGGGTTTGGTGGGACTTGCAGACTGAAGGGTTAGCGTGAGGACAATGGTCACCGAGCTTGGAACGGCGATTGGGTTGGTGTTGACTGGGATCGAGCTGCTGAACGTGATAGTGCCAGACTGGATGGTGAGCCCAACAAACGCGTCGGCTGGCGCTAAGCTGGCGAGCTGCTGGGCTAGCAGCCATATGCTTCCAGTACCGAGCGAGATCGATGTCGCGCTCCCAGTGAGGGTGATGAGTGGGATGTAGAGGAAGGGCTGGGACGCGTTAGCAAACTGGAGACCGACATGGTTGACGACGAGCGTGGGCGTTGACAAGGACTGGCCCATGGTGGAAGACAGACAATCAACAATACGTGGGGCCTTCTCGAGAACGGAAAGCAGCTCAAATAAGGCAGAGAATCAGGATAATATTATTTACCTGCTAAGTCCATGCACAGAGGGCGGAGGTACACAGTGAGAAGGTGCTAGTATCACTCCGGTATAGCGTGCTGCGGATAGGCTCAGCAGAGGGGCATATGAGTTACTGTAACCAGGCACAACCGGGCATCGTTGACCGGCTGGGGCGCCGATGAGGCGCCAAATCGCACCCAAAATTTCCCGTGCCAAGCGATCAAAGATGTCAGGACCCCGATCACTTTTTTTTGACGCTCACCGTCGTTTTTGGAATATTAATGCATTCCTCCTTGTTGCAGGTGTGTAAAAGCCTCACCACACAAAATGGGGACCGTTTCAGAGAGCGTTGCGCGGGGTTTGGCCATGACCTAAAACACTCAGCAGCGAGCGGAAAACCTGGTGGTGGTTCACTGCAGGTGTGTCTTCCCATTAACAACACTTGATGCTGAGACCAGGTCGAGGTGGATGACGACGACGAATCTCGACGTCTCTTGCCAGATTCGTGTGAAGACCTTGCCCGCCCCGCTCTTGACAGCTTTCAAGAACCAGCTTTTCTCTCGGGGTCCAGTGCGCCCATGTTATTGTTCGCCCTGGCGTACATGAAGCGAAGGTGACGTGGAGTGATCCTGGCGATACGGAACATGACAAAGGTGCGAGGTGACAGCAGTCACTGGCAGGCGACTCACAATCATTCACACGCTTGTCCTATTATGGTAATCCCCGCTGGAATAAGGTTTGTATCGATCATTGATGTTCGTGCATTTAGGTCTAGGATTTGGGTCCAACCTGTCACCCTCGCTTGGATTCCTCTGTGGATATCGCCCCACTCCGAGTCTATGGCAACCCTCACGCTTATCCCATATCTCCAGCACGGCGACACCAACAAGCTCCAGCTCAGGCTACTCCTGCTTCCTCGGGATAGTCCTCTCAACCCTCTCACCACCAACGCTCCCAGCTTTGCCACCGCCCACTTCAAGTTCGACATCCATCTTCAGCAAGGGCTCAATGATCTCCCGACGCCCAGCACCAGTTCCTTGCTCGTCACCCGCGATTCGCCTCCAGTGCCCACCGCACAGCCCATCTTTACTGGACTCGAGCAGAAGTTCCAGATCGATCCAAATCCACCCCGCGGCAACACTCGCCCAACTGGAACGAAAGTGAAGAAGCATCTTTCGCTCACGTACCAGCGAGCAGTCAACTACGCCCCGGGAGCAAGTGGACTTGTCTTCACAGACAATACATACTCTTGTCTGTTCAAAGCACTGCCTCGCGGGCCTTATACACCCCTCCCAGCGCCTAACCCCAAAATTGCCTGGGGCAAGGTCATCGCTTTCCTGCTTCGCAATCCACAGCTTGCTGAAGCTGCGGGTCTAATTCGAGTCATCCCCGAGGTAACTATCGCCGCGCCTGTCACCCTCAAGAACGGCGGGTTTGTTTATGTTACCCTCAATCCTGCCAGTGATGCCGCCGCATTGCTCTCTCTTCCAAACGGTCTCAAGATTTATTCCAGCCGTATCCCTGCAACCAACGGCCCTCGCACGCTCTATTCCCCTGTCCTATTCCCAGTCGTCAGCCCGCCTCCAGCTCTCGATTATGAGCATATCTTTGTTGAAGTCGACAACTATGACGATGGCTGGGCCAAGGCCGTCCATTGCGTCCAGCCTCAGCAGCTCGATCATTTCCAAGAGACCCCAGACAACACGCGGCCTATCAAAGAGCTGGGAATCCGTATCGGCTGGGATGATGAGCAAGTCACCACTTGGATGAACCGCCAACTCGACGGGTCACTTCCCGATACCGACACCCCGCTTGGCGTCCAAGGGTATCGCATCGACGTTCGCGTATCAAAGACAACAACGTGGTCATCGCTTGTCAATGCTCAGGGACCTCTCATTGTTCCAGGCGTCAACCTCCCCCAATTTAAGGGCGACCTCGGCGTCGAAATTCATCCAGTCCAGCTTCAGGCGCAAAAGACGGGCGATTTTTGGCTCCCGACCTATTTCACAGCTTGGTATGGCCCATCGTTAGCCAGTTTGGACGCGATCATCATCAAGCTTGGTGGCGGACCCGACAAGACTGGCGACAACGTTGTCAAGGGCGTCCCGCCCACCGTTCAGCTGACGTATGGAAAGAGTTACGACTTTCGGGTTCGTTTCATGGACCATACCGGTGGTGGCCCGCGCCTCCGTGATGATATCTTCAATCAAGGACCGAGTCCCATCGCGTCCATCGACTTTCGTCGCTGGATCAGGCCTTATGCTCCCAACACCGTGAACCCGCCTTCGCCCACACCCGACCCAACAAGCCCACCTGAAACGCTGACGTTCACTCGTCCGCTGTTGCACTATCCAGCAGTCGTCTGTACCGGGTTCTATTCCAACCCAATCGACAAGCTCGTCGCAGACATGCCTGCTGCCCATGCCGCCGCTCGTGAAGTTGGCCTGCCAGACCCGGACGTCGACAGGGTTGAGATCACGATTGAAGTTGCCATCCCTCCGCAGGATCCGACTGCCACAGACGGGACATACACCCCCATCTTGACTACAACTCGCCCATTCCCATCTGATCCGACCAAGCCACTCGTGCTCAACATCACCTGGACAGACATTCCGAACGTATACACCCTCAAGCAAGTTGAACCTGCCTCGGGTCCGCTCGTTCTGCCCACAGCGCGTGACGTGCTGCTCCGTGTCGGATCACGATGCAAAAACGACCCGAACCTGGCGTACTTTGGGGCACAGGACGTGCGTACCGGTCCTGTGAGGCAGATCTATCTGCGCAAGAATAGCACGAGTGAAACCAATCTGTACGCGCCCGATCTTGCCACCAACCGATTCAGCGCGTTCTACCTCCAGCCCGACCAGCCCACCGACCCAACCATGCAAGCCGCACTCCGCGCCATCGGCCAAGCCAGCTCGCCAGATATCGCCTCCCGCGCCGCCAGTGCGTTCTCGCTCCGAAACGACGGTCTGACCATGCGCAGTCTGCACCCTGGAAGGCGAATCGTGTTCGGGTGTTCAGCCGCGATCCGACACGTCATCGGCCCTGACGGCGCGAGCATCACATTCAGCTCGCAGACGGATCTGGCGCTACACTGGATCGTCATCGTGAAGCTCACACTGGCCAGGGACTGGAGCTGGGATGGGCTCGCGTACGAAGGGATCGTTGTCGCACGAGATGGGACCGAAGTCGGACGATTCGCGCCGACACGCAATGTCAATACCGACGCGCTTGCGTCCGAGACTATCCGTACACAGACCGATCTCGTGTTTTTTGACGCGATTGAGGCCAAACCTGCTGCTGGACAGTTTCCGCAGGAGCTCAACCCGGTGTATACGGTAACGAGCACGTTCCAGGGCACACCCACATCCGACCCGCCGCTTAATCTGAAGATTCGGTTGCCTGTGACAACGCCGCCGACACAAGTGCCTCAGATTGTGTCCGCAGGACTTGCAATGTCTCCTTATGTGCGCGCCGAGGACTATTCGAGCACTGGTGTGCGCCAGAAGGTTTTGTGGATCGAGTTGGCGTCTGGGGTGGCTGATCCGCGTGACAGGTACTTTGCTCGGGTGTTGCGCAATGCGCCTGACCCCCTGCTCTTGCCTCAGAGCGAGATGGTGGCGAACACGACTGAACACGGGCCCGCACTCGCAATCGATCCCGAGCCAGTGAGACACATCGTTCAGGGCCAGGCGACCGACGAGAGTGGACTCCACGCTATGCAACAGCTCATTCCATCTGACTCTTCCCCTCTGCATTTGATGCTTCCCCTCCCACCAGGCCTAGACCCGTCCTCGTCTCCCGAATTGTTCGGTTTTTTCACTTACGAGCTTCGTGTCGGACATGCCAACCAATCTCCCAACGAAATGTGGTCCACCGCCCAGGGTCGATTCGGGCCACCGCTCCGCGTCGCTGGCGTACAGCACCCTGCGCCTGTGCTAACTGTCACGGTCATCCGAAATTCGACGGGGATCAGCTGCAGCGCCCCATTTGCGCTCCCAGTGCTCAACGGCGTATCCCATCAGCCCCGTCCACCACTGAGCGCCATGTGGGTTCTGCTCTATGTCCAAGCAGTGCAGATCGATGGGCTTGATCGGCGTAATATCTTGTTGACACGTCAACAGGCGATTTACAATCAAGAACTTGACAATCCCCGGATGCTTGGAACGGGAGCATTTGGTGACACGAGCTTTTCGGCGGCCAATGTAGACGAGCTATTGGCGTCATATGGGTTCAACTCGGACGCACCGCTGAGCGTGATGGCAGTCGAAATGATGCCGCAGTTTACGGCCCCGACGGATCCATTGGGTTGTAACTTGGGTGGCCAGCGAATTTTGAGGACTTCTGTGCTTACGCCCGTTCCTTCGCTTTGCTGAGGTGTATGATGTTGATCTTGTGGGCGTACCACGAATACGGGGTTGTGGCTCTTGTGACTTTTTTGTATGTAATCCTCTGTCAACTGTTGTAATGCCTATCAAACCCGCGATGAGAGAACCGATGACAGCACGCGTTCCGCAGATATTCGTGCGCAAAGGGCGGCGACCGTTTGGCGTTGCGCAAGAACCATAGTTTCAATTCTGTTAGCTTGAGATGCGGGACTCGGGTTGATCCCAGGGAATAAAGTCAGGTCAACCAACGAGACGAGTGATTTTTGTGTGAATTTATTAATAACCTGGTGGATATTCGCAACGAAAGCCTCGAGGATATCGACGATTATCCACGGTCGTCAGGTGGCCGATCCGAGTCGTCGTCCAACAATCATCTTGGCTATCGTCTAACTCACACGAGGATTGCAGAGCAGTTTCACAAAGAGTCGTGACGGGCTGTGGATGTCGACAAGTTCTGTGGGTAGAAGATCACATAACACCAAAGTTTGGCCATCGTTCACCAATCAGGAGCTCACCAATCTCTGCTAAACTTGAACCGCAGATGTATGGTAGGCGATCGAATCAACCGCCGATGTTGTTGTTGAGGCACTCCACTGGTCGAGGAAGGTTGTACAGAGCAATGGTGTCGAACACATCTTCAATGTATCGGTGAGTAGCGACTCGGAATTGCCAGTGCGTTCGAGATGCAGTCGTATCCCCTGCGACAATTCACGTTTTTCCGTAGCGGTTCGACCAAAATTCGGAGGGTAAAGGTGCACCCGACCCGATCCTTATCTCCCTTCACGGGCGCTTGAACGATCCTGTGTGCTGCCATCCGCCCTCAAACCGCACGCGATCTCAACAGTCACCTAGCATACGATCGTCCACCCGCCGGTCGAGTGCGTTGTGTGAATGGAGGAACTTGGGGCGGAGTTTGCGACAAAGGCCGAATATGGATCAACCTCTCGGAAGGTGTGAGAAAAATCCATTTCGGTGGTCCATCAATCCCTTTCTCAGTCCCGAAATCCGGCGATAGCTCTACCACCCAATGTGCGTTCGCTCTCCGCATATCCACAACCCTTTGCCCTGCTGCACAGATGTCAGCTCCCACCTCGGTCCTCGGTCGCAAGTTCAACATACCAAGCATCGCCGACGATATAGCGAAATGGGATCAATCGTGGGAGGAAACCCTCGGTCGTCTCTCTTCCTCGGAGGATGTCTTCTCAGCCTTGAAGGAGACGTGGGAACTCGACCAACAAGGATCTTCATCCGCACTGGCGCTCTCGGATTTGCCGAGACGAATTCGGGTACAGGCTCTGCACTCGCAGGAATTGGCGGCCAAGCTGCTGCGCGAGTTGGACGATCGGGAGTTCAGGGCGGTGTGGGCGATGATGAAGGAGGATCAGCTCAGGCGGCACTATTTTAATGGGATGAAGGAGGCGTGTGCGCGCGCGTCCTTGCGGGAAGATGGGCGAGCGCTGTGTCCCGAGATCACGCTCAACATGATGCTGAGCAGGATCGATTTCAAGATGTTCGCCAGCCACTTTCAACACGGGGTAGAGTCGGCCGGTGCGGGGGATTTTTTGGCGTTGCTGCATAGCGATTGGTGGGATGCTGCGGTGAAGAATTTGGACGTGCCGTTGTCGGATGATGTCAGATTCACGTATGAGCAGCTAACGCTGCAGAGGAATGAATTTATCAGTAGGTTGCTCGATGCGATCACGAATCATAACCCTGATGTCCTGTGTTTCTAGCCGCATTCATATTGCACAGTCTCGTGTCGATCGTGCACGAGCTGAATTTTATGAGCCCGATCGCCAATCTCTTGAAATCCGAG
>CEMM01316960.1:375-11890 GCA_900068975.1 Hygrocybe conica | reverse complement strand
TGGCACCGACCATATGTGCCATGGGTCATGCAATTATTCCCATGGCCATCCATGCGTCACACAGATATACTCCCATGGGCACCCATGCACCAGAAAAATATACTCCCAAGGCACCGACCATGTGTTCCATGGGTCATGGAATTAACCCCATGGGACTGAATATGTTTGCCATGGGTCACAGAATCACTCCCATGGCCATACATTTGCAGCTTAAATACATTCCCATGGCTTCAGCTGGTCTTAGATAGAATCTGCATGCTCATCATATAACCTCCGGACAATCCATTATCCCAAGCTCGCATCTTCGTGAGACATCCAGTACATATCTTTCATTGCCACCGCCTCAGCCTCCTCCACCAGGTCACAGTCCTCATCACTCAATTCCGACCGCCTGTCCTCATCTGAGTCAGTCTCTTCTGCGCTTTCATCACCTCTGCCCACGGCCGTTGTCCTAGAGCTGTTCATGTTGATCTCAGTCGTCAGTGTCTCAAATGAATCATCGCAATGTAGATCTTCGTCCGATGGACCCCACTCAGACAAGCCGCGCTTGTGACAGGGGATGGCTCGCACTGATCCTTGCCATCGCGCACAGAGTCGCAAAAGCTGCTGTCTTCGTAACCCCAGCTGGTATGCCACATCGATGTTTCCCGCTGTCCTACCATCAGCAAACTTGACGGCAGACAAGGACATATCTCTCACCCATTTTCATGCATGCGTTTCGCAATGCAGACCACTCCTCGAACATCCACTCCTGCATGGCACTCCGTTCTTTCATCAGCCGCTTTTCTTCCTCCTTGCAACGATCTAACAAAAGAAGATTCTTGATACCCTCATGGGTATCCTGATCAGTCAGCCACAGCAAACGTCCATCGTCATCATTATCATCAAGCCCGGCATCCTGCCAAACCTCATCATCAACATCTAACGCAAACAATCTGTGGGTGTCGATGGGTTGAGGAAGAATAACTTTGGGCGGCGCCTTGCGCTGACGCGCGAGAGCCTCTAGATGCTTGCAATGATCGTTGTAGGTTTTGACCAGTTTCGAGATACCGGGTTCACGACGCTTAACCGATGACTCCGTGTGAGATGTTAGCTTCCGTTCTGTCCAAATTGTAGGTAGCTGCTGGGCCTCAAGGGAAGTAGAACTCACCGCTCACAGCTTGGCGATAAGACCGCTCGAAACGTTCAAGTTCAAACTTACGCTGGCGCAAACGATCACGAATTCGAATCTTCACGGCCCGAGCATTCATCCGGATCTGGAGAAACAGGCTGTCCTTGATCCGTCCTAGCGCAGCACGTTCACTGACACCGAGAGCAGCTCGTTTGCGACGGATCGACTCCTGCAATCTTGAACAACTTTCGCGAGTTTCGCGAAGCTGAATTCCTAACTCGACCACATCAACATCGAGGTGAGACCGGCCGCCAAGCAGGTCTTCTAATTGCTGTACAGTTTGCTTTCGGTCTTTAAGAGTTTCCTCCAGAACGAGGATTGCCTCGACCTCTCGTTGGCCAGAGGTCTTGGATTGACCTGACGACATCATCAACAATTACATCAACAAATACATCAACAAACACGTCACGTCATAGACGCGTACGTGAGACTCACGTGGGGCCGGCTTGGTCTGTATTTGGACTTGCAGATTCCATTGTTCACGCAAAGTTTCGGCCGAAATGCCAATCCTTTCCAACCCAGCTTCGGCTTGCTGCATTAGTTCCTGACAACGGTACCATTTGCGCGACAGCCAGTCACCCGAATTCAGAAGTGACGACTCGGACTGATGCCAAACCTGAGTACCCAGAGTGGATAAACGCTGATCAAACTGGGATATCGCGCAGGCACAATCAAAACATGATTGCCGTCGTCAGGTACTGCAAAATCAGAAATGGATAAGTCTTACCCCTGACACACGCAGAATGGGAATCAGTTTCTTGATTGAACTCCAGAATCGTTCGCAGCCTTCCCCATCAGACAGTCCGAAGCCTTGGCACTTGCGAGGGTGGTACACAACTTGACATGGCCATTGATGCCCGTAGGCGTGAAAGACGGATAGCGCGAAGGAGAGCCGATCGGCATATTCTGGTAGAAACTCCCTGTTGACGAAGCTACGATGAAGTTGACACGCGATGTCGTAGAGTAAGCCGATGGTCATATTGGCCGGAATATTCTCAAAAAGCTTTTTGAGGAGAGCGATGGCGTAATGCTGCTTTTCACCGGCCGACGTCATGTTGGCCATCCACAAGACGCGGTCGTGATGGCACAGCATTGCCATCAGGCCGGTATCCGAGAAAAATTGCGTGCTAGCCTTCTGACGACGCTCATCGGCAGCCGTGAAGGACTCATTACATCCGTCAAGCACGGAAGCTGGTACTCGGAGCGGTCCTTCGAATCCGTCGTCTTGATGGGTCTTGTCACTCCTATGTCCTGTGGCCGCTCGACGTTGGTTAACGTACAGTTCTACAGAGCGGACCTCGGCTTCTGATAGGAATATCGGCGGATATGGAATCTCCTCGGCGGAGTCAGCAGGGTCGCCCGAGCCCTTACGACGCTTTTGTGTAAAACACGCATCGAGACAAACGATCACATCGGGACTAACGGTACGGCACCAATGTCAGGATACACTAGACAGGAATCGAGAAAAAACTTACTCCTTATTGGGGTCTCCACTGGGTTGCCCCCCAAAACAAAGGGGACAACGATCTCGGAGATACTGCGCCGGCCGTGATAGCTTGCATGTGCCTTGAGACACTTCTGCGCCAGCTTCAGCGTGTCCTGATTGTGGTGTCGGAGGTATCGGGACGAGATGGGGCACAGCGGCCGTGGGACGTGCTTGTTCTAGTATGGTCTGGATGTGCGCATGAGTGGTGTCGCACAAGGTGGCGTACCAGTTGAAAGCGGCGGAGAAATGTCGGCGTACAGATCCCTGTCAAAGCGATGGTAGAACGAGAGAGAATGGCCAGACTGACGGGCGCACCTGCTCAACTTCGTAGGCTTGTTTGTTCAGGAAGGATTCTAATGCCTCGGTGAACGAGGTCACGTTAGGTGGTAACCGAACAAAGAGTTCGGAAACAAAATTCAGGAGGGCAATATCGACGGCGAGCGAGGGCGCAGTGGGTGCACATGGAAAGAGGCCTCCACAGAGAAGCTGGACAGCAGCGGGCGAACAAGTACAGATATTGATAACGATGGATTCCAAACCTGTCACCCAAGTGAGCGAGAAAAGAACAGTACGAGCGGCCGTTCACTTACGCTGGAAGTAAAGGCATATGACGGGCAGCCGTCTGACTGACGTACAATTACACGAGATAGATGCAGGTGACGGAGAAGTGCGGAAAGATCGAGTCTCACGAAGAAGCCGAAGGTATATGGGTAGCAACAGAGAGAGACAAGAAATCCAGCTTGAACGTCGCCTGGCTCGCTTGCGTTTTTCGGCCTCTCTCCTCGCTGAGCCATCATCCCCTTCAGCTGACGGCATGTTCCAGACATCCGGCGCATTCCAGTTCACATCGAGCGCCTCGTCAGAAAACGCGTGTGAGCCATTCGCGACACTATTGGACGATGCGCCAGAACATCCGCGCGTGATATTCGACTCGCACGATCCGAGATCGCGGGTATCAGGGACGGTGAGTTGGGTGAGCTCCATTCGACCCGGCAGCGTGATGAGAGCCTCGGGGCCAGGGAGGAAAAGTGTTGTCGAATTGCGAGGGCGTTTTGTACGAGGCATATCGGAGACGGAGATGAGGGCACCGCCATTGTTGAGTCCAGTTTGTGGAGCCTGAGGAGCCGTTGCAGATTCCGATGGTTGTGCCGGCCAGATGCGACGTTTGTAGTGCAGTTTGGGACGTCGGAAAGACATGAAGTCCTGGTTGACTTGGCCCAGGCACGTGTGCCCAGCTGACTTAGGCCAAGATTGGGTCCACCCCGTCTCGGCCCGCAACTTCCGAGGCCGATTAGATTAGATAACGATGCCGCCGAGCATCCCGACTTACCCGCCTGCCGTCAGGGCGGCCTCAAGCTCGTCGTCGGCGACAGCGAGCTCGACTTCCAAGCCATCCCGCCGTTTTTTCGACCCGTTTTTTTTACTACACAAATATTACTGGTACTGAATGATGTATATAGAGTAATATACATGAAAATGTACTAAATAAATAAATAGAAAATGAAACGGCGTGGCAGACTCAACAACAGCGCGGCCACCCAAACGGTGGGTGGGCGTCCACATTAATGTACTGGGACACACAAGTGCCACGAAGGAGCTCGGGAAAGGGTTGGGAGGGCGGTGGCATGCGAGGAGGAGCTGGATATGGGGGTGTGAGAGTGGCCGACCAACTGGCGACGACGGAGAGGGGATGCTGGAGATACGCTGTGGGGGGTCCATGGGAAAAGTCCCCCAAGCCCGAACGAGCATCGGGAATTGCAGGTTAGCAAGAAGGAAAGGCGGGAGGGACGGGAACTCACTTGTGGCAGCATCCCCCAACGACCTCCTGCAACAATGAAAATGACCAGGACGTCATCACACACTTCCCCACCATGGTCGCCTGCATCTTCTGCACCAGGCACCGTCTATCCTGAGGCCAGATCCGGTGTTCGAGTCCGCTGCGGGAAAACGGCGTGAGGGCTCGATCTTGACGTTTGGGTTGCCAGCGGCTGCTTCATGGAAACAGCAAAGATGCCTTCCTAAGAGATCCGTTGTCGCCTCCTCAACCAGCATCACATGGGAAACTCGACCGGTCGTCGAGTTTCGCGAACGGGGTGGCAGGCACGCAACGTCGTTGGAAGACCGCCATTGGAGCTGCCATGGTCCTAAGCATCCGCCCGGAGGGTGTCCACGTCGTGTGTCCCGCCTGGGTCGTGATGAGAGGGGCGGTGCTAACGCGGCGCAGTGGCGCTTGGTGGTTTGAATCGCGGAAAAGCCACATGAAAGTAAATCGGTCCACAACTGCGAGACTGACTGATTCTCACCTTGACAGCCGCTGTCTCGCCTTCCTAGTCGTAGGTGCAGTGACAGAAGGTCCTAGTGCACATCTTTCGCGAATGCGAGGGTTGGTGCAGCTGCCAGTCAGTTTCCGACTCAGACTCTCGCAATCGACCACTCACCTACTCGAGTTCATGATCGAATGGTCCACTGGCAACACGATCTGCCACTCAGGCAAAACTCAAGTCTCCTGCGATCCATTTGCTGGTGAGCACACGTCTAGCCAGTCAAGCCACTCACCACTCTTTTGCCCGCGCCAGCGGCCACACATCTCATCGTGCGTTCATGGACGAGGTTTCAAGTCGATCGCCAATCTCGTAAGCCACATCCATTTCCACAACCATTGCCTCCGCCTCATTAATATTCTACAGGGCCTTCCTCAAATCCACATGTTCCAGCTGCAACATGCTTTCTTCCCCAGCGGCCCCGATGACTCCAACTCGTCTCAATCGATCACATTCACAGACGATGCTGGTGTGAGGGTCACCGAGAAGGTTCACAGGCGTTGCTTCCATTGCTGCGACTCGCAAACGACCACTTGGTGTCGTTCAGTTCTCAATCCTGGAAAAATGGTGCGTCATCTTGTTCCTGTTCAATTTGCAGCGGTAACGGCGATAATCACAGCTGTGCAACAAATGCGGGCTCTTTGAACGCACCCATTCAAAGCCCAGGCCAGAAAAATTGCGTCAAAAGCATCGGCGTGGTGCCACTTCCACCAAAGGTCCCAGATCCCGGCAACACCTAGAATCCTCTCACCCGAGCATGTCGCAATCGACTTCATCGACGTCACTCCCTCCCATAGCGCACATCTTTGACGGGATCGCCAAGCACTGGCAGTCTAATCCGATCTCGCCGTCATGCGCTCCACTACAGCCTCCTTTCGTCCCACTCGTCCACTCCGCGTTGACTGGCCACCAGCAGTGTTCGCCAAGCCGCACTGTATCAATGATTAGCCAAATGTCTCCTCAATCTCACCTCCTCGTGTAGTGTCGTGACGCAAATGTTTATGGCAGAGGGGGGCCGATTGCGTCTGGGACACTGGGACACTCAATCGACGGTATTTTGATGGACTTTTGACTACACTGTTTGCGTAGGACCAATATCTCTTTCGTCTGGTTTCTCTCTTTTTTTCCCTCACCGTAACTCCTGCATTTCGTTCTGGTCGGCCTGTCTACGGCGAATTTAAGCCTGGCTATTTCGATACCTGTGCCCTAATCTACCCTAACCCCTCCCCACTGTCTCTGTATCTACCGTCATTCAAATCCATTAATTGTTACAGGCCTCGCTCGTGAGCGCTCCAGCCATCGGGCGTTCAAATCCGAAGTCACGTGATGATACGCACGGGCCACTACTTCCCTAAAACCTCCGCTGAAGATCGAATCTCAAGACTCTGAGCCCGATGTGGCTCCAAAAGGTTCGTTTTGGTATATCGTGCGGGTTGGAGCTAACGTCTTTCGTTTGTGGTAGTTATGTATCGACGTATACGACGGACTCGTCTCTCCCATTACCCAAAGTCTGACGATGGTTCAACTGGTACGTCGACATCCTTCTGCGAAGTCTCGGACTTGATTTTGGGCCAGCGCCCTTTTGTCGCCATTGTATCCAAGACCAGGGACATCGATTGGGCACAAGGGAGAGGAGTGTCTTCCCATGGAAATCCTCTGGACCGGGCTTGGGAGCGCGTGGGCCCGGATCGACCCACCAATCTGTCTTGTACGCGCATGGACTTACTCGTATTATCCAGACGTCTGACAGGTACAGTGTCCCGCCTCCTATCGGTCCCTTTGCGTTTCCTGACTATCTCAATTCGTTTTTTTTTGTTATTTTTATTTTATTTTAATCTTATTATTGGTTATTTCCTTTTTTTTGCGGTCGTTAAATACAGGTTCCTCAACGAACACCGATTTCCATCGAACCATGCCCAAAACCTCCAAATCCACGCGCCGAACCAAGCAGTCCTCCAAGTCTAAACGAAGGGTACGGTCACCCGTCTCCTCGAGTCTCTCAGACGAGGAGGTTGGCGCAGTCCCGCCTTCCACTGGTAACCCCGTCACTGGAGTAAGTGGCGAGGTTCCTCCACTCTGCCAGCACTTTTGACAATGTTTCCAGGACGGATCTGTTGAAGACCAGCATGTCGATGTCGTCACGCCCGCTGTAATTTTGCCTAGCGCCAATGACCCAGCAGTCGGCCCTGCTTCCTCTGATGCGAGCGCCCCAACTTTCAACCAGCACGTCGAGGTCGGAACGAATTTGCCCGGCAGCAATGACATAGCAGTCCCACCCGCTGCCTCTGATGCGAGCGCCCCAACTTTCACTCAAGACAACAGCAATCTGGGCGACCCCGTCACGACTCCCTCTATCGTGCGTGACGACGGTGATGGACCTGTTGCGCCAGTTACGAACGGCACGCCTGCCACGCATGGTGCGACGACCGCGCCTGTGACCCGTAAACGAACCACCCGTTCCGTGAACGCGCCCGCTCCAGAAGCGGATAATCCTGGGGCACGTGTCCGTACGTATTTCTCCTTTTTTGGTACCTTTATCGTACTGACTTTCGTCCATCTCCATCAGAACTTTCGGCTCCCCCGGAGGGGTCTGAGGGCTCCGGAAGCGATTATGGAGAGCAGCGCGAGGCACAGTTGGCGAAGCGGCGCAAGAAAGCGGAGAACGGCGCGTCCGTTAGTGACACTGAGTTGGAAGACGCTCATCTAGATCGCGACCTCTCGAAGGAGGCTGTCCCCGAAGTATCGGACACTCGTACCCCCCGCGCCGTTGGCTCGAAGACAGGGAAGGGAAAGAAAGCACGTCCGAACCCAGCGCCCCAACCCGTTGAAGATGCCGAACACCAGGACGACGAGGACGAAGTCAACGAGTGGGAGATCATTTCTGGACCTCTTTCGAAGGAAGCTCGCGCGGAAGCACAGCAATTAGGTGCGCTGGTGGTCGAAATGGCTGAGAAGATTGCTTGCAAATACAAGAAGAGTCGACGTGAGGTGATCTTGGCGGCTGGGTTGGGGATGCGCGCGGCTCGTGGGAGGAACCCATATAACATGTTCAAGAAATGGTACGCTCACCATAACTCAAGGGGGGATAGTGAGTGTCAAACACTTTGTAATCTTACTTGGTTACTGAGCTATTGCAGTGTCGTTCAAGGAGTTTGGCAAGCACATGACGAAGATTTACAATGAGACTATAAAAGCCATCGAAGACCCAGCGGAACGCGCGAAAGCGCTCCAGCCGATTTGGGAGTATGTTGATGCGTTGGACATCGTCGAGAACACCGGCAACCACAAGCTCAAGTCCGTCGTATCGACGATGCAGTCAGCGAAGGAGCAGTTTTCCACACTGGTGAGTCATATCCTATTCTCTTATATGGTGGTCTCACAATCGATTTAGGCGGCCGCGTTTCATAATCTCGAGCAGATTGAGGTTGTGGGTATGATTATCTACACGGGACCCGATGCCGGTGCTCGCCAGACCTCCACCATCTTTGGCGGCTCCGAACTGGTTCAAGATCTCCTCAACAACAATCGTGTTGACGCCCGCAAGTTGATAGACCGAGCCACAACATATCTCAAGTTGAGTGGATGATCCGCTCGACCCTTGATTGATTGTTGACGCCTTCCAGGTCTATGGTGCTCCGTTTGCACAAATATTCCGCGCGAGTTGCGCGAGTTGCGTGGGTTGCGCGGATTGTGCGGCTCACCTCCAACATGACTGCAAACACATTTCCTTGTAATCTATTCATCAAACATAGTACATAGTTGTATGTAATTGGGCCATTGCTTTTGGAGGGATAGCGTGCCAACACGACGTCATGCAGTCTCGTCCCATCCATTGTCGTCATCGTCATCCGAACGGCGCAGCCAGTTGGCTGCAGCCGGCGATGACGGCGTCCTCGCCTTCCGTTGTGGCATGGGTCGAGTGGCTTTGAGTGGGCATTGTCATTGTCATCGGGGTCAACCCTCCGAATCCTGAGTCTTGGATGGCAGATGGGCGAGTCTGACTCGGAGTGGGATGATTGGTGAGGGTCAGTAATGGCCTCACCACGCTGACAAGCACACACCTGAGGGCTGGGAAGTGGAAGCACCACCTCCACAGCCCTGTTCCCTTGCTCGTCGTCATCGTCATCGCGTGCAGTCGTCCGCCGTCAATGACTCGTCATCGTCAACGAGTTCTTGTTGATCGTGTCACAGCGTGACCGGATGTCACTGTAGTCGTCTCGCCACGGTGCTCACAATGTATAGAATAACAATTAAATGTAATAAAAGATGTCAGTAGCAGTGTGATAAGAGCATGAACACATTTACCAGCAAAGTACCCATGTACCCGCGTACCCAGAGCAACGGGTATGGCGTTCTGAGTCTCGTTAGCCCATTTTGGAAAGTCACGTGTACGCGCCGTGTTTGTTTGTACGACTTTTGTTGACTCTACCACTTCCACTCCCATGCTCGACAACCGTCGTCATTCAGGCAGTGGGGCCACCATCACCACCGGGGCACAACCTTCATGACACGTTCTTTGGTGGAACCATGTCTGTCAGGCTGTTCTCGATGTGAATGGAGGGTATAATCCCAGGCAGACTCGGAAATGGAAGATTTTGTCGATGAGGGGACGTTGCATCAGGGAACACACAGCATTAGCGCTATTGGTAGTATTTGTAATTGACATGTATTGTAGTTTTATTATGCCATGCACGATCCGCGCAACCCGCGCAACCCGCGCAACCCGCGCAACCCGCGCAACTCGCGCGTGGAATATTTGTGCAAACGGAGCACCATACAGGTCCGCGGAGTTGCAAAAACAAGGTGCACAGCTTGCATCCATCATCGGTGTCAATATTGGCGGTCGCCTTGGAGAACCTGCGCGTGATCGTGATCGGCATGTGTTCTCCGCCATGACTAACCAATGCCTCGGTGAGCGGGTTTTCGCACCTTATCATGTCAAGCCGTCGCTGACGCCCTCCCAGTGAAGTATGATGATGTCCTGTTCAAGAAGATGCCCTGGCGCAGGTTTGTGCCCAATGTAATGAAGTACCATCTGCGTGTCACGGGTTGGCCGAAGAATGTTGTGACGCCTGGTAAAGGCTTTGATCCGAAGCGTGCCGATACACATGCCCTCTATACATTGGTGAAGCGCTATGTCGAGAAGAAGGAGAAGGGTGAGCCCCTGGATGGCGTGCCGCAGGTGGAGAGATGGACGGAAGGTAGGTTCTGCTTCCTTTCTCACTGCTACTGTGACTGATGAGCCGTGTAGAGGAAAAGGCACTCCGCTGGGAGGATCCGAAGAGTGGAGAGGTCCCGATTGTGGTCTCTCGGAATGGTACGGCCCTGCGCTTGCTCAAGGATTACCTGGAGTGGCAGGCCAAGCACCAGAAGGCTCGCAGAACCTTCAAGATGCGTGCGGGTGCCGCCGGGATGGATTCTAGCGATGGCGAATCCGATGTTGATGCCAACAATCGTCACGTCAACCATAACAACCACAAGCGATCGGCACCGCGCGAGAAAACCGTTGTCCGCAAGCGAGCGAGGAGCATTGAGACGGTGTCCGATTCGTCGGGTAGTGACACTCCCCAACCCCGCAAGAAATCCATGCATGAGCGTCCCACGTCATCCGGGAAACGGGCTCGTGATACCTCTGATGGGGAGGTAGATGCACCGCCCAGGAAGAAGGGGAAGGGTCGCTATCGAGAAGAAGAGCATTCGGATGAGTCAAACAAGGAGAGGAGGCGAAGGAAGAAGGCTAAGTCTGACCGCCACCATGACACTGGCAAGGATTCCCACAGGTACACTAAGCCAGGGCAATCAAAGAGAAGGCACAGCCCTTCTGACGATGGGTCTGATTCTGGCGAATCTCAGCAATCCGATTGAGGAGCGGTCCTTGAGTGACAGGTATGCACGCAACGAAGAAGGTTTGACAGTGGGTCTTTTGCGATTTTTGTGATCGAGATGGAGTTACTTCGGCTCAGGGGGGAGTTTATGCAAGATACCCATGGACTGCGGTGGTGACCGACTTGATTGTCTTGCGGACGGGTTCCGCCAATTTTTTAAATATATTGTGAGCCTGGATATGAGTGCAATATTGAGATGCAATTGGGATCCCTGCTTTGAACCGAAGAAGCACCCATGGCACAATGTCAATGACCCATGGGACCTCTGATGAATCCTATGGGATTGAATTTATGTGTTGTGGGGAGGACCATGGGAGTGGCCCAAGTGCAGAAGAGAGCTGACATGGGAATATATTTCTGTGGAATATGGACGGCCATGGCACCCATTTCGGGTGCCATGGGAACGTATGTCAAGGGCAGATGGTTGGCCATGGGAGTAGTTCTGTCACCCACATTTGGTGCCATGGGAATATATTTCTACCATGGGAGTAATTCCATGACCAGGGCAAACACACTCAGTGCCATGGGAATATATCGTTGTTGCAGATGGGTGGCCATGGGATTAATTCCATGACCCATGGCACACATCATTGGTGCCATGGGAGTATATTCCTGTGGTGCATAGGTGCCCATGGGAATATTTCCATGACCC
>CEMM01316908.1:0-11206 GCA_900068975.1 Hygrocybe conica | reverse complement strand
GGCCGAGATTTGCTGGCCTATTCAATAGGCAATTTGTCACATCAGCTGGCCCAATATCTAAGGGGAAAATTGACTGAAGGGTCTGGTCAACCAACTATTTTGGTATCCGGAAGAAATCGCCAAGATACTGCTCAGCGATGAGGTATGTTTTCCACAAAACCTCGCTCAATATATCCCCGCTCATATTGAAGTCAGACATGTCTTGTCGAAGTTCCTCCCTCTCAGCGTTTCCCCGAATTTAGTCCTATTGCGTGGAATCGTGTCTTCTTCGAGACCTACTACGAGACGCGGCCTCTCGCTCAACTTCAATTGTACACATTTCTCTGTGTTGCTTCTACACAGCATTCGATTCGCCAAAAATTCACGCCCCACGTAACAAGTCGAATCCATCACCACAAGGTCTGCTGTCGTACTGGGTGGAGATATTTCGACAATCATTATGATCCTGGCTATCCTTGCCGAATTTGCATATATCCCAACAACCTGGCACAACGCGTGACACTTGATCACTTGACTGGTCTCTCTCTTCGTCATTTTAGGCTTGACAGTATGCCCTACCTTCTACATCGCCACGGTCGACGGTGAGCACAACCAGACCGAAGTCCCGCTGATCATTGCCATCGTAGTCACCGCCCCATTTGGCTCCATTCCTTCCGGCCGCATGTTCGGGGACCGCGTTGCTGAAAAAGCATTGTTGCACCCATGCCTGCTTGATCCTTTCTTTCGACCATCTTTTTTGCCTCTCACGACGCACGATCATTCTGATGTCTCCCTGGAAAGGCTTCTTCGCTTAGTATGATAAACTCGCCGCGTTCAACGTTGAGTCCCTGTTCGCCACCAAGCGACCAGTGGGGCCACCACGTACGATATGCGTCTCCGAGGATCCCCCACCTGAATACTTTTGATCGGAATGGCAAACCCAGGCGAGAACGTGTCTATGTCACAAACAAGGTCATCACCTCCAAGTACACAATCATCACATTCCTACCAAGAAATTTACTGGAGCAATTTCGCCGAGTCGCGAACGTGTAAGTGTTTTCATTTCGTCAAAGCGCTCGCTTCTGAATCGCTTCTTTCAGCTTCCTTCCCGGCATCGCTATATTGCAGTTCTTTGACAAATTCTCGACCATTTCCCCCGGTTTCGTCGTCCTGCCGTTGCTCATCGTCCTCACAATACGAGGATATCAAGCGTCATCAGTCTGACCGCCGTGTCAACACGACTCCTGTGCGAGTCCTCGCTGGCGGGGATTGGGTCAACACCAACACATGTTTCATGGGCAAGAAACGCTGGTCTTTCCTCACCAGTCTGATACCGATGAACAAAGAGGGCGGAAAGTTGGTCAAGATCGCCGCGAAATGAGCAGTTCCCATCATTCAACTTTCGGCGCCTGTCGATGCGGCGGTGAGTAATGATCCCGAAATCGACTACGACGTAAGCGCTAAACTCGCGAACAAGGAAGGTGGCGTCGAAAAACCTCATTGGACCAAGTCAATCTGGGAGGATGTTCGCATTGGAGACTTTGTGAAGATCATGGACAACGAACAAATTCCTGCCGATATTCTCATTTGCTCCGAAGACGACAACGTTGCTTACGTCGAGACCAAGAACTTGGATGGAGAAACCAACCTCAAATCCCGCCACGCCGTACCCGCTCTCACCCATTTACACTCCTGCGCTGACCGCCGAAATGCTTTTCATGTCGTAAGCGATTCACCAGACGTGAATATGTACAAGTTGAACGCGACAGTCGCCATCGGAAAAGAACAGCAGATGGTTTTGCTGCGCGGTTGCGTGCTGCGAAATACCAATTGGGTCATCGGCCTCGTGGTTTTCACGGGTGAGGATACCAAGATCGTCTTGAACTCCGGAGGCACGCCCAGCAAGCGGAGCAAGGTGGAGCGGCAGACCAATCCACAGGTGTAAGTGTTGCTGGATACCTCCGAATGCGGATAGATTATTGATCTGTGATCCAGCTTCATCTATTGGCTGCAATGGCAGTCACTTGTGCCATCGTCGATTCATACAACGAACACCAAGATTATCCTCTCGAAGCTCCCTGGCTCTAAATGCGAACCGAAAGGACGACAACCTGTTTAATCACATGGGGTTTTGCACTTATCAGACATTTTATTTGTCTGGTTCAGCCCCTTACACGAGATACCCTCAGATTTCGGAATATCATCCCTATCTCCTTATACATCTCCGTAGAAGCTGTACGGACTATTCAATCTGCATTCATCTATTTCGACAAGGACATATGGCACGAGAAGACAGACAAAGCCACCTTTGCCAGAAGCTGGAATTTGTCGGACGATCTTGGTCAAATCGAGTACATTTTTTCGGACAAGACAGGTACTCTGACTCAGGTTTGCCACTCATTTCTCGCATGGACTCCCCGCAAATTCTCACGCTGTCTTGTAGAATGTCGTGATGTTCCGACATTGCATTATTGGAGGAAAGGTTTACAGGGGTGACCAGGACCCATCGCAGGATCAGGCTGCGCATCCGGAAACCGAGAGCCAACATCACGAACCTGAACCCGTCGAGGAACCGCAGCCGGTTGCAGGGTCATCAACAGCAACAGAGGTCGTTTCTCAACAGACCCCGGGCGATACTTTTGCGCAAGGAGTTGTGAAGCGTTTCCATGACGCGACGCTTCAGGCCGACATCGAGAATTCCGTCAATGCGGATCCTGACTCCGAACAGGCAGCACACGCTCGATTACTCAATGGCTTTTTTACTGTCCTGTCGCTGTGCCACACCGTCCTCACCGTTGTCGACCCCGAGACGAATAGGATCGAATACAAGGCGCAATCTCCCGACGAAGCAGCTTTGGTACAGGCAGCCGCAGATGTGGGATGCGTTTTCCCAGGACGAGATCGGGAGATCCTCAAGCTACAAACGCCGTTCTCGGATGAGCCGGAGAGGTATGAGTTGTTGAATATCTTGGAATTCACCAGCGCGAGGAAGCGGATGAGCGTCGTTGTGAGGTAGATGGCGGATAACGACGACCGGCTCTTCCTGTTGACAAAAGGTGCCGACAACGTCATCTTTGAGCGCCTGAAACCCGGAGCCGACGAGGTCAGGACCACGACCTCCAAATAATTAGCAGAATTCGCCAGTGAAGGACTCCGGACGCTGACCCTCACGTACAAAGTCATTCCTGGTGAGTTTTTGTGCTTGTGAATGACCTGTAACTAACTGTTACGTCTTATAAAGGAGGAATGCCAGGCTTGGAGCGATCGGCACCACGAAGCTACGGTGTCTATGGATGACAGGAAGCGAGAATCGAGGCGGTGTCAGACGAATTGGAACAGGATTTGCGCCTTCTAGGAGCCACAGCAATTGAAGATCGTCTGCAAGACGGCGTCCCAGAAACGATCGCTGACCTGAAGCGCGCTGGCATCAAAGTCCGGGTTGCCACTGGGGACAAACTCGAGACCGCAATCGGTATAATACTTCAACGATGTTACGAATAACTCACCCTCACATTGACGTCATGTAAAAGCTATCGGTCACAGCACAAACTTGATTGCGAGGGAGTCCAACATCATCGTGATCCGAGGTGGAGATAACGGGAGTCGTTCGGTTCTTCAACAGATACGCCAGGCGATGGAAGACTTCTTTCCAGAGAGCCAGATCCCCGATGGTAACCCCATTGATGAAGTTCCACCCTCGGAAAGTTAAAACTATGCTCTGCAACGCGTCGATACCGGGGTGACGTCTATCGTTGGCTCGAACAATGGCGAACGACCTGGTGGATTCGTGCTAGTCATTGACGGAACGGCTCTTCGATATGTGAGTCACTATTCCTCGATGTTGTCCTCTTTGGTGATCCATATTGGTATTGTTTAGGCGCTAGGTGCTGATCTGCATAAGGACCAGCTGCTCCGCCTGGCAAAGCTGTGCGAAGGAGTTATCTGCTGTCGAGTTTTGCCCTTGCAAAATGCGCTAGTCGTCAAACTGGTCAACGACGGACTAGGGGCGATGATGCTGGCTATCGGTGACGGGGCGAATGATGTTAGCATGAACCAGGTGCCGTCTCGCGTGTGATGGTTCCAGATTTACAACGCATGGAGCTCGGGCTTGTGAGTCAATGAATACGTTGCTGCACATCGATTTACCACCTCAACTGATGCGCACAGCGTATTCGAGTACACATATCTCCTATTCTGGAATTCTATCTTCACTGTCGCGCCCGAGGAGTACGTCCAGATTCTGATGTCCTCATGGACTTACCGGAACTTTATCGGTATGGTCGTGAAGGCAGATGGTTCGGCCTCAGGCTGTTTACAATATATATGCTCGATGGCGTTTATCAGGTATGTTCACATTTTGTTGCAACGCTTCACTACTGAACTTCGACGTCCTATTCCAGTCCGCCGTCATTTTCTTTCTCATTGCGTACACCTACATGACAAGAGACGCCTCGTACCGATGGATACAATATCACGTAGTTTGAATTTTCGACTGTATGCTCTTCTCCTCCTTTATGTTGCCCTCGGGATAACATCCCCATACGCAGGTTATGGTCATTGCAGCTGTGATGGTGACAGGTCTATTTGTTGGCCTGGAGACTTACGTCTGGACCGCATGGGTATTTTTTGCCTTGTTCGCAGGCATTGTCATAGTCCTGCTGTGTACCGTGAAGTGGGACTTGATTCAACGGACTGGTGTGTGGACTCACGACCTTTGCCATTCCTTAGGCAATATACTCCCTAATCTCTGCTGGTTGGTTCATCACGCCGATCTTCGGCAACGACCATTTCCTGTTTCGCGCGGCATACTTCTGGTTTACGATTCCGCTCGTCATCTGCATTGCAATCGGGCCGCGATACCCAGAAAGTACCTGGCGTCGCCAACCTTCACCGCTTCTTACCTTGAACTCTCCCGTCCCGTTCACTTCGCTTCAATGGGGATTTGGATTCTCATTTTCAGCTGCAAATTTGCCGAGTCGTACTTCTTCTTGACGTCGTCGTTCAGCAGCCCCATCGCCGTCATGGCCCGTACCAAAGTTCAAGGGTGCGACGACAAATTCTTTGGAAACGCGCTCTGCACGAACCACGTCCCCTTCACATTGACAATCATGTATGTGGAATGTGATGTTTAGTGTTGGGTGGCCGTTTTCCCTTGGCTTGTCGATCTCCGTGGCGTACCTTCACGAGGCTCCCAAAGAGGATATACGCCAAGTTGCTACCCACAGCTGATATGGAGGTCAAATATAAGCCAAAGGTGGGGTGGTCCTGTCTTCTCACCGTCGCATGTGGCCTGACGGTCACTCGCCATCGGGTCCTAGTATCGCAGATCTGGAATGCTGTCATCATCTCCATGTACCGTGAACATCTCCTCGGCATCGACCACGTTCTGCATCTTCTGTGTCACCAAATCGATGGTGCTGATGGGTGCCGCACACTCTGTGCTCCTCCTTCTTCACAATTGAAGGTGCGTGCTTTGCAGGCAATTTCCTCCCTGCTGGAGGCGAGGCCAAGCGCTGAATTTTGTTCTTCGCAGATTCCCTGACCACGGCGTTGCCGGAACCTCCCCGGTGGAAGCCATGCCCACCTTCACTGTGTTGGTACCCGACTACTCCGAGAAGATCTTGTTGATTCCGCGCGAGATCATTAGGGAGGAGAATCAGAATACGCGTGTCACCCCGCTGGAGTACTTGAAACAACTCCATCCTGTCGGGTGGGACAATTTCGCGAATATGATACCAAGATCCTGGCGGAGGAGAGCGGTGCAGATCGAACGACAAGTACTATCGGGAACGAGAAATCTCACAGGGTGGACGACCCACCCTTCTACTGCATCAGCTTCACCAGAACACACATTTCGTACGCGGATTTAGGCATCGCTCCGAGCGCAGACACTCTATCGGGCAATCAAATGCTCTACCGCATGAAGACTCCCAGCATCGTCAATAAATTTGATGGTAACCTGAAAATCAGGAATGCGAGCTGGAGCGTATGGCGCGCAGGAAGTTCAAATTTACCATACACATGCAGGGTTTCTGCAAGTTTAGCAAAGCCTATTTGCGATGCCAGGCAGGACAGCTACTAGCTGAAAATTCGCAATGTCCTCGGCGAATTCGAGGAGTACGCCATATCTGGACAGAGTTCCTATGCGCAGCGGGGTCACAAAGAATTCAGCAAGGCACCGGTAGCCATCGTCTGTACGCGGGGGGAATACATTTTTTTCCGAGAACATTGGAATCTTGAGAGATATTGCTGCTGGAAAGGAACAAACATCCGGCACCACAATGGCTCGCGCATTGGCATGGACTGGAGGCAAGCTGCATTACGGACACCTGACTTCCTGAACACGTTATCCATGAATACCCGAGGCATCTCCAAAGCGCAGAAAGGTCTGCACTTGAATGGGGATATCTACGCAGGGATGCTTCCGAATATTACCAAGCCGACAAAAGGACGCGACCCAGGCTTTGGCAGCATAGCGGACCAAATTCGGCACCTGAATGGAGAACAAATGCTCCAACTGCCCATTCATAGATTCCTACCTTCTACTACGCTCACCCCGGGTTCCACATCAGCAACGCCCTTGTCTTCTACCCCATTCAAGTCTTCATGATTGCACGTCAGTGTATCTTCACACAAACTGCAGGTGCTGTGCTCAATTCTCGTAGTTCTCTACCTCGGCGCACCAGCTCCTTCATCTGCAAGGTGGATTCTCAGAGCAATGCTGGGAGGGCAACCCGGTTGTTACAACCTCATTCCAGGGTTCGATTAGATCTGGCGCAGTATTGTTTCGATATTCCGGTATATATTCTGCATTGCATTTTTAGCCCTATTCTTCACTGGCCCGGGTTCGTTCCGAGTCGACCGTTTTGCTGTTCTCCCTCCATTGTTACCCGGAATTGGTCGCGGGGAAAGCTTTCTTATGACTCTAGCTAGATCTGTCCCTATCACCCATTCGAGGTCTTCTCTACGCAAATTTATTCGCACTCCACCTTGACGAACTTGACGGAATTCTGGGGAGCTCGGAAGCATCGGTGGCTTCGCTGAAAGCAAGCCCGTATTCTCGTTTCGCGAGACCTAGCGCTGCAGCATCGACATGGGCATGCGAAATATTCTTCTACCACAATCATGATGTCACTCTGTGCTTCACTTGATCTATTCATTTCTGCAGATCTGGTTCGCAGCCTGAGTTGTACCGCTTTGCATAGCACCCTTCGTCTTCAATCCCCATCAATTCGCGTTCGCCGAATTCATCGGTATGGACTCGGATGTCACAAGGCAACTCTCAAGATCTCACTGGGAAGATCTCAATCATGATACAATTGCAAGTCCAGTAGCTGGTGCGGCTCTTCCCCGAACCATGATCACCGTTGAAAGAAACTTAGCCATCCGTCTGTGAAACTGTCTGGCAACGTCCATCGAGCGAGCTAGAGAGCCATTCTGTACTCGGAGATCCCACAACCGATATTTGGAGCAGCGTTTAAGTCGTTCCTGGATCGCCGTGGTATCCGCATTTGGGTCATTTGCCGTCGGTCCTGTGCCAGGAATGCGGCGGTACTGACGACCCTCGATCTTCTTTGTATCGTTGTATTTTTGGCGGCCCAAATTTGCGTCTGCGATGGCACCTCTGGCTCATCTGTTGTTCCGAGGATCATGCATTCTTTAAATTCTTCGTACGTTTGCACTCTGTTTTATCTCCCAATACTGATCGAGATTGCGATTCTCAGCAGTTCCTCGAACTTTGGGATGCTTCTCATGCAGTGCCCGGCGTCATCACTATCGTTGCTATTCAGCGTGCCATCCACAAGATCCTCATTGCCGTTGTCCTCACAAGCACAGACGAGACTATCGTGCATCGTCATGGTGGACGGGTAAATGGTACAATCAATTCAGCTATTTCCCGACCTGCTCGAGAATTCATTGTGAAGATCTTGGTGATGTCGCTCCGGAGTTCAGACTTTCTGACATTGACTTCCTCCTGATGGGTTTGATATTTTGTTGGCATCGCTGATCGTCTTACGTGAGTGCCCGCGTACTCTGCTATCATTTACCAGACCAACGTTCGCTTCCACAGCGGCACTTATGCGAAATCGCATCGACCTCAGCTGCACTTTGTGTAAGAATCTCTAATGATCTAACGTTCAGCAGAGTATCGTTTGCATTGGCTTCACCCAAAGTCATTCGTCGCCTGTTCCCTTCCCGACACCTTCGCTCATCTTCATCTGGACCTCGCCCTAGGTGTAATACCATTTTACACAGACGAATATTCCCGCACACTCTTTGCAGCCGCAGTTTCGCAGTCACGGTACCGACCGGCCCGGGGAATTTCAAACCTAACAGTGACTCCGAACTTGAACGACTTTAAGGCAGCATTTCGCAGCCCCGTACTCCTCCAAGTCCCAGAGAAGCAATCGCCCTCCACCGCAGAAAGTCGCCTTTAATTATGCCCTCGATTTCCACAAGGCCTGAAGCTTGATCCAGGTTGGCGACAGTCAGATCCTAGCGACGAGCAATTGCGCATATCTGTCACCCACCGTATTATAGAATGCTCTCCTGTCTCCAGATGAACGTCAGCTCGCGCAGGGCATCAAATCCACCGATGTAATAGCCCATCTCTTGGTCGATTCTCTTATGTGGCTTGTACAGAGGACGGGTGCGCATCAACAAATCTTGTTGAGCGAATGACATTCCGAAAGATAGAGTCAGTGATACTGGTGCCTGCATGGAATACCAGACGTGTTGCGTACGCTTGTTCAACTGAGCGAGGCGGATAGACCCTTTGGCATTCGAGCCGAAGTCTTGCGAGATGGTAGTTCTGCTCGATGAACAATTTCTCGTCCACTACGCCGTACATCGTGCAGTACTACGACTGTTGCGCAACTGCGTCGGCGATGACATGCACCAGCAGCTATGGCGTGATGGCCGGAATAAGGCCGTAGGAGCCACCAGAGATTTTAACCGGAGGTGAATTATCAGAATATGAGGAAGATCGTGAGCCCACTTTACCCCTTGGCGAATCATGTACTTATGCGCGTGTTAGTGGTCAATTGTGTTGTGTATCTTTTGCAGCCGCATCTGTACTCATCGATGATATTATTTCATGACAACAACTGGTTCCGCTACGAATCATCGTCCACCGTAGCGGAAGGAAACGAGGATGAGGATGAGGATGCCAACAGTGATGCCGACGACCGCGACGAGTGAGGAAGCGAAACTGCAAACATTCGCGGAACCACACCACGCCGATCGTCCTGCTTTCTCGCGCATCACAAGTGACTATTACTTCAGCTTCAGCCTGAGCCAAGAAGCAAGAATACCAATTCTTATTCTTCTATCATCTGCTTCGCTTTGTTCACCGGGAAGGATAAATGGGGATTTGCGCGCTTGTTGTTCCTTGTGGGTGTTGCTATGTCACCACACGGACCCGCCAACAAGCTCAAGAATGATCGATTGCCCACAGGTCGACCATCGTACCAGTACTGGGATTGGCGTCGGAGACCGAAATACCTGCTTCGAGGGTAGCAAGAAAAATACTGCACCCAAACCTGCTCAAGAACATCTGAGAAGTCTCCGTCGAGAATGTACTCGGCCAACGCGAACGCTGCCTGAGCGACTGCATCTTGACCCTCTGTGGTGGAATTCTTAGGACAGGGGAGGACGAACAGTCAGAAGAACTCGAACGGGAAAAGAAGCATGCAATAGGACTTGGCGGGTTCTCCAATACGGAGTTTAGGTCTCGCCTGGACCATTTCTTGAAGCCCTTCAAGACGTTATTCGACGAAATATCAACACGAGCCGCCGAACCCAAGTCTCGATGTCGCCGAACCCAGGAAGGGCGGCTCTCTAGCCTCCTGGTCAATTTCCTGACAAGCGAGGACAACGACGAGATTCGCCGTCAACGACAGGACCTCCATGTGTCGCAGTTGACACTGAAGGGACATGTCAATCCATCCACACAGCATAAACTACAGCGGAGAAAAGTAGCGCTATGATGCCATTGGAGATAGACCCACCGAAGGCAAGAAGAGGATTTTACCACAATGGGTCGTTTCGCTCTAAAGATTTGCTCATGTCAAATCTGGGCTGGATATCTCGACCTTCCGCGACGGCTGCGTTGTAGCTACTTCGCCAGCATCCACAATTGTGCACGGACAAGCTGCTCATTGCAATCCCTGACGAACACGCGACGAGTTTTCTCTCAGTGTATTTGATTCACGCATCCGGTGATCCCACGCCACGATATCGATGATACCGGCACCAAGGCCTTCACTTGTCCTGGTGCAGAAGGTGCTTCGACCAGAGACGCACGCGAAACTCCTCCCACTCCCCCCCATATTTCCGTTCAATCAAAGTTGAGCTTTGCAAAACATGGGCGAGAGATGGACCTGTATCTCACCTTTTTCTCGTGAGCTGATCCGTCCCACAGTAGCAAAGCTTTCAGCGTCGGATACGAATACTACATGCATGACGCAATATGCAACATTAGCGCGTATCACTACGATGGCCTCACAGAACGCCAAAAGCATTTGGGACACCGACCGAATCCGAATGATCATTTGCTGTCTACGCTTCACGAATCCCTCCGCAGATTATTCTCCAACATGTCGGAGTTCGACATTGATTTCGCAAATTGCTTGAGGGGTGCCATCTGTCGTAACACTGGAAAACGGAAGAGATCGTTTCTGACGAGCGTGCGGCAATCAGCGCCCCCATTGAAGGGACCAGACCACGAATCAGAGTCCCGGAACCGGATTAAAGAAGGCATCGGTCAACGGCGGTGTAGAGCAACTGGTTCCTTTCCTCCCTGATAGACGATCTGGAGATGTCGACTGTGATGAAGATTGCGAGGCGATGAACAGAAGGGCACATACCGAACATCAAGATCACCCAGGAAGACTACGGACTATAAGCCAGCATCTAGAAACATCTGGCGCGGGGAAACCGAGACATGGAATCAGGATTAGAGGGAGTGATATGATCAAGTTGGCGCCCGGGCCGGTCACGGGTGACCTGTGACCGGTTGTCACACCTGGAGACTTCAAGTTCAGACTCCAATTCGAAGTCAACACCCCGTTACCCACCACACATATCGGCAAGATGATGGTAGTTTCCGTCTCGATATTTGGTCACCACCCGACGTCGTAAAACCACCGAACGTCGTAAAGCGACCTCAGCCACGAGTCGTGAGATTTTGTTTTTTGTTTTGTTTTCGCACTGACGCAAAGCCCGC
>CEMM01316907.1:0-11261 GCA_900068975.1 Hygrocybe conica | reverse complement strand
GCTGTATTTCGATCGACATACCGGCACCAGGAATTGGAATCGTTTGGGGAGGGACGGGTGCGTTGTGGCCGAAATGAGCAACACCAGGACCGGGCAAAGTGTTGGCTGCGGGTGTCCACGGAGCCGGTGCGGGAGGTCCTTGAAAGGGCGTGTCAATTCAGGGTACAGTATGCCCAGAGGGGCGGTCATACCTTGCGCTAGAAGTTGGGGATCGATATGGAGGTAGGGTACGAAGTGAAGGGAGTGAGGGTCTGTGGAATTCAAATGCTGGTCCATGGCAGCGGCGTGGGGGTAGCGGAGAGGGTGACATTCGCCGGGGTGATGAGAGTCCGTTAAATAGATAGACTGAGGCGCAGCGAAGCAGATCAAGGCAGGGATCCTGCAATCCGTCAATGCCCTCTGCCATCCGAGCCATAGCTGAAACGCCAAGCCCACTCGCCAAAACGATCGTGGAGTTGGTGTCAAGGACTGACCCACATCCGACATGTTCGTGGCCGACAAATTCATCTGGACGGTAATAACGGACATAACGGATATGACTGCCCTCCATACCTGGAGAGCGTTCGAATTTTTTTTTCACGAGTTGGCTCGGGACCGTCTTGAGCGGCAGATATCCCACACGAACCGAGGGTGTGTGTTTTAGGGCTGGTAGATGGGCTGCGCGTGCTGATTAACCGATCCCAAGCGGCCTGGAAGGTTCTCCAACGGTCACGATCGCATCCGGAGTGGTCGTGTTGAAAAGTTTGCGGAGCTGTGCGAAAATAATGGATTCAATGAAAGGGACAGCCAACACACAAACTAATTTACGGCGTCTCCGGTTATGGGCTTCCACAGGCCCAGGAGTCAATGTACGTACTGGTGCTGTCTGCGAGATCAGGTCACGACAATTCATCGTGTGATCGGTCACCGGCACCAATCAACACCGGTGATCGGCGTTGCATCCCAATGTTGTGGGAAGTGCTGCATAAGGTCAATGCGATCCTCACGCTCGCATTCGACATTATCGTTTTGGGCAGTCGACGGAGCCGCGAGAAAAAGAATCAACGGAAATGAATTGAATTGCAGTTCACAGCAAACGCACTGGTCGAACGGCACAGCCTGCGACTGGTGTTGTGTGTACGAGATGCAGCTCGTTGACGTATTACTGCTGCGCCGCGGGACGAACGTTGGTGCGGGATTGCTGCAGAATCCAACTTGAACGTGCTACTGCGAAAGCGGCGTGCCGGGAAACACCTGGGACTTGGGCTATGCGGGCTTTGCGGGCTTTGCGGGCTTTGCGTCAGTGCGAAAACAAAACCAAAAACAAAACATCATAAAGACCTACGTGACTGCTTCGTCTGGAACCTCCATGAGCGTCTCCTAAGACCAGAGACATTTGCACGTATATTCTGGGTTGATCTAGATCTACCTATTGTGCCCTGGGCAGAAACAGTCACAAATCAGATTCGTGCTCAGCTCCCTTTTTTCATGAGGTGGTTGTGGATGCAGCCTGCGAGGTCTGGAAGACGATCCATCCCGTCATTGGGATCTTCCCAGATCGGCTCTTCTGAGTAATGCTGAGCAGGAGGGGGTGCATGAGCACTAGGATGGTGAAAACTATTGCTTTCGCCGGATGTTTGGACGCCATGATATTCGAGCTCATGTTCGATGTTCGTCAACCCGGTTCCGCGAGTCCACGTGCGACTTTGTTGAGCGAAGATATGGAACCAACAGCAATGTAACACCTACTCGATGACTGCGCCAGCGAGACCAAGGTATCCACCCCAGCTCTCCGATTGAAGGTGGTTTGAGAAAGTCTTCGACATAGGCCATCATCGATGCATCATCCCCTAAATGGCCATGGTTGGGGGAAAGGGAAAGAGTGACTGGCGTTGGGAGTGTCGGATGCCCTTCACAACGCGGAGGTTATCCAACACGATGCGATCGGCAGGTTCTGTCGATTCCGTCGATTCTCTGGCATACCTAGTGGGAGCAAACGGAAGTATGTAGGCGAGGTCACTCAGACTGTCGCTCGGAGCTTCGACGTATTGCTTCGACCCTGGTTGAACGGAAAGACGGTGAGAGCAGAACCGCGATTCAATTTGCCGAAACGGTTTCTCACATCCACACCGCTGGCCCCTACAACCTCTCTCAACCAACAACGTCCAGCAAAGTTAGCGGACAGTTCACGGTCAGTGTCGTACCTTTTATCCACAAAGTCATAGGTTACGAATTCCTCCACAAAGTCATAGATTACGAACGACTTGTACATACGTCTACCTACTTATCCGGAATCACCTGAATCTGTGGGAAGGTTAGGGGCCATATCAAAACGTGAGTGAAACCAACGCACTTTTTCGATGTCTGCTACAAAGTCGGCTTGGCCCTCAACCTGTCAGATAGGCATTTATGGAGAACTCGACGTTCACCGTGGTCCCTACCAACCGAGCCTCGTACTCGTGCGGCATTATCAGTGGGCCGCGGCAGCGTTCTGTATCAAGACTCACATGGACGCAAATTACGCCTCCGGCACGTCCCATTCGTGGTGCGTATTTACCTTCGCGGTCGCAAATGTGGCCTGACGCATTCCACGTGAAAACGAACGCACACGACACGGTTGCCACGTCAAACTCTGACAAGGATCGTTGTGAGTGTGGTTGGTACAACAGCCTTACACCGAGGCCTAACCTGTTCAACAGACCCTTTGAACAACGCCAGGGACCGGCCGGGGGACACCCTCGCTGTGCTCCAGGGTATGGAAGGCGCGGCAGAGAGCCACATGTGTCAGCTGCTTCCGGCGTACGACATGCACAGCCGTTGCCTACACCAGAAGCGTTCATGAGCACGAGAAGATTGGCCCAGGTGCGGTCAAAGTCGTCAATCAATATCGAATTATCGACGGCTGTCAATCGGCAAACGAGAATGTCGTCGAGGAGCGACGTTTCCATGGGGCCGCGTTCCTCTCTAAGAGTCAGCCAACAGTCGTCGTGAGTAAATCTCCCCGTGATGCTCAGCTCCGCGTTTCGAATGATTTTCGTGGCCCTGTCCCCGAATCGCTGAAGGCACCGACTCGGAACGTCGTGATTCCGGACCAAACGTTGGCAGTTGCTTGCGTCGCTAATTTTATAGCATTCGACGCCGCGTATTCTCTGTATCCACAAGCGACATTCAAACACAACATCAACTTGCCATTGGGAGATACGGAAGATAGCGAAGCTTCCACCCTTGCCAAGTACGCCGCAAGAGGTTGGACGTGCATTCGGGCACGCGATGCCCATGCGAAGTGGTTTTTCCTTCACTGGCACAGTCTCTGCCGAGTTGGGGACCGCAAGGCAGGGACGACCTGAGTAGACTGGACGCCTCCCTTGTCCTTTGTACGCCGCGTTTGTCCCCTCGATCCCAAAAATTTCAATTGGACCCCATTTTGCACAACAGCTGGACGTTGACCAAAAATCCCTCAGGACCAGAGAGAAGGCCCATGAGGGTCTCTACACCGATGGAAACTTTATTTACTGTAAGAAACGCTAAGTAAACAAGACAACGACTTGAATATTTGAGTATATACAACAAAAATGTAATGCAAAGTCAATAACGAATCGTCATTGTTCAGTTGTGGGAAGTCCGGTGTTCAGATTGTAGGAGAGAAAAAAGTATATCGGATGCTTTTTCTGTAACGCCGGTTTGTTAGTGCAGACGATAATCAGAAATGCAGGACTTACACTAGAATAATCAGGCATGACGTCGCGTTTTCGGCTGGAGGGACTCCGAGAAAGGCCGCGGTCGGTGGTTCGTAAAGCCGTCGTTGTCTGGATGAGTCCGTGGAAGACATCGAGAGTCTGGTGTAATTTGAGGGTTTTTGGGATAGGCTCGTCCCCGAAGACGGCGACAAGATGAACGGCGAACCACGCTGTCGAGATGGCATCCCGGCCGCTGCACGATTGAGTAGTGCGATCACACGAGTAACGATATCGCGGTCAACGCTGGTGCAGCGCGTCTTTGGCTGGTCCAGTTCCACGAGGACTCGAAATGTCGAGCTTTGAGAAGGTCGAATATCGGCTGAATGTCGTCGACATACGTGTTACCCGTGTTCCTTGGACGAAACGATGGCCCAACAGGCATACTAAATAACTCGACGGTTTCGCGGCTGTACCGAAATGTTGTGACCATGACATGCAATGAAAAACGAGTCGGGATCATGGCTGGAGGATCCCGGACTGCAGCTCTGGTCCTCTAGTTCTAGGAATCCGCACGTTCGAAATACAGAGCTAGAGAAATGTTACTGAGAGCGTCGCAGCCATCGGAGGGTAGGACAGCGATGACCCCGGCATGGGCGGAGATAGCAGGGCGCTGGTTTCTGTTGAGAATGATGGGGATAGCAATGACCGAGCAAGGATCGTGTCGTGGTGTTCTTGACCGTCGGAGATCTACATGTCGGAAAATAGATCACTGACCTGTTGCGGTGGGGTCTGAATCAATGCTGATCTTGAGAAAATGAGAAACTCCCGCTCAACTGAGGGAAAAATGACTTGCAAGGGCAACCAAAATATGTCGGCCCATTCGCGAAACAGGACTTTGAGCCCCGATACATCGGGCTTGGTTGCGAAAACGTTTTCACTTACTTCGTGGATGGCTGCGTTGGTACCGTCCTGTCAGTGTAGGCTGTGGAGCGGCACGCCCGCCCGGTGACGAGGCTGCAACCATCCGCCACTACGCCAAATCCGGCCTGGGATTGTCTCACGAGTATGCGCTGTCTAAATATTACAAACAATACAATGGCCACCGGTCGTCCCACCACTTACCCCCGACGCGTCGTCCCATCATAACCCCTACCCCTGCTCCTCCCGAAGAGAATGTGAATCTTTAGACTCGGTTACGACGGAACTGACCTCGCTGGGGGTCTGCCAGCCCGGTTCATTGAAAGCGTTCTTCCTCTTGGCGTCACGGTCCAGTGGAACGAGACAGGGAACAGGTAAGCCTTTACTTCGAATAAGGCTGCGAATTACACCAATATCACGACGAGATTTCGCTAGGTCATCGACTGCGGCAGCCAACTCGCATTGGAGCGCTCGCAGGTGGGTGAGGGTCCTTCTAACATCTTCTTCGCTAACAGAACCTCGCTCGAGAATTCGGAGTTCAGAGGTGCACCAGTCTACCGCTTGCTCTGCAGCAAGTATTCGCGTGGCGTTTTGGGCCCTCCACGAACGAACCATTTTCATGGCATCTTCTGCGTCTTGGGCCGTCTCCGGAAATCCCGACATATTCAAGATGAGTTCTAGTCGTGGGCGCTAACGCACAGAAGTCAACGATGGATTACATCACACACGGAGGTCAATTCCTACGATCATATGACTGCAAGGCATTTCAGGTGGGGCCTCTGGCAATGACACCGACTCAACCGGGGGCATCATCTCCTGGGATGCTGACTGCACGATGTCATTCACACGGTCTGGTCCGGAAGAGACATGGACTCACAGTCCCACGCCCTCGCTTCCACGCAGACGCAATTGCCTGGGTACGCCAAACTCGTCGCAGCGCCGCCTTCACTGAGACCATTTGTTTGCCTAGGTTGGGACACAACTTCGCCTGGATTATATTTAATCAATACATGGTAAGTGGAGGTCTGAGAGTTTCGGCCTGACTGTTTGAAGATAGTTTCTCGACTGTCGTACTTCTGCGATTCAGCGGAGGCTGAACAGTGCTGAACAAAGGGGGGACTCTCACGCACTCACCGGCACGACTTTCCATCCGACATCGCTGAACGGACTTTCTCCGCCTCTGAGTACCAAATTAACGGCAATCGCCGCACCAGCATCTCGTGACCCCTTGGTTCACGATCTCCTGAGCTGAGTGATGACTGATGCCTACGGTATCGCGATGTTGACTGTGCCATATACAGTATAGACCAGCCTCCCAATACTAGTTAATTCTGTTTTCATCGTGCCGACGTTTCCGCAGTAACCGACTCGTGAGAAAACGTCGACTCCGAATTGCCCAGAGAATTTACTCATTCAACGACTTCACCGTGAAATATCTGTGTGCGAATACTTATCCTCCATCCAACCGTCAGGATCGCAGTGTATTTGATTGACGGGGCTGGCAATGGAGACGTTCTCGCAAACTTGTCACTGCGGAAGGTCATTCTCTCAGGTCTACGCGCTTACGAACCACCAGCGCACTTGTAAAAAATCCAGGAAACGACTCTCCGGCGCTCTAGCGAAGGCCAAGGAGTTATGGGTGGAAAGGAAGAAGCCGCGGTTGGCAGTTTCTGTACCCCCAGTCTCAATACCTGAGCCAACGCGGTCCGGGTCAATTGAAGCCACCCCTCTCGAAGTTTGTCGTCGTCCTATTTGTCATCGTGTGCGGTGTTTGACAACTAGTGTAGCAACCATCCCCTCCTGGCGATATTGATGATTCTCACTTGCCGATGATGGAGCGGAGACCATGGTCTTCGAGAGTTAATCGTCGTTTGCCAAAGCGGTACCGCGACCTTCTACCTGAACCGCCAGTCCTTGCGCAGCCACGTCAGACGTCACCGACCCCACCTCCTGAAAATACCGGCCCGAGCCATCGCATCCGAAACTTCTTCACGACCCAGCGCAATAGGTTTGGTTTGTTTCGCAGGTACTGCACGGAAGAGCCCCCATCTCATGATCCCGAGGAGCACACAACGCCGGACGATCTCCGTGATGCATCGGCTGATGAGGAGTCTCCTGAGGTTTCTGCGCAAGACTACTACCCATACCCCAATCGCAATGCTTTTCGTCTTGGCGATTGGTACTGGAACGGAGGACCACAGAAATCCCAGGCAAGTTTCAAAGAACTTGTTAAGATCGTTGGCGATCCCACTTTCCGTCCTGACGACATTCGGAATGCTAAGTGGGATCAGCTGAACCGCACTTTAGCCGACGAAGAGTGGACGGAGGAAGATGCAGGTTGGGAGAAAACACAAGTTTCCATCAGTGTCCCTTTCCAGACGCGACGCAATGCAACCGCTGATGGCAACCCCCAAGAATTTGTGGTCGGCGATTTCTATCACCGTAGCATCGTTTCTATTGTCCGGGAGAAGCTCTCAAATGCAGCTCACGACGACCTTTTTCATTACGAGCCGTATACACTCCAATGGCAGCCAACAGCAATGTCCAGTCCTATGAGGGTCCATGGGGAATTCTATACCTCGCCCGCCTTCCTTGACGCGCACAATGAACTTCAAAATTCACCCCCTGAAACCGGATGTACTCTACCTCGTCACGTCATCGCATTGATGTTCGCCTCGGATGCCACCCACTTGACGTCGTTTGGGGACACGAAGCTTTGGCCGTTGTATCTGTTCTTTGGAAACGAATCAAAATACCGCCGGTGTAAGCCTTCTTGTAGACTTGGAAATCATGTCGCATACTTTCATGGAGTACGCACACTCTGGCTCAATTTCGAGTGGTTGATAATCCCATTCGTCAGCTTCCGCATTCCTTCAAGTCGTTTGCAGGAGCACAAACGGCCGGAAACAATGCTCCAGATGAACCTTTTTTAACCTTCTGTCATCGAGAGCTTATACACGCACAGTGGAAGATTATTCTCGATGATGACTTCATCGAGGCTTGGAAACACGGCATTGTCGTGACCTGCTGTGATGGTGTCAAACGGCGGTTCTATCTTCGAATAGTCACTCATACAGGAGATTATCCTGAGAAGTACGGATCACATTCTCGATCGAGTAACCCTCTCAACAACTTGAATAGGATTCTTTTGGCGAGCATTCGTAACCTGGGTTGTTGCCCGTGCCCTCGTTGTCGCATTCCATTAGATCATGCTCACTGTTTTGGAATGGCTCGTGATAGATCTCAACAAGTATCACTGGCACGCGTCGACGATCAGGACAGGAGGTTCAATATTGCCACAGCGAGACGGTTCATATACGAGAACAAGAAACGAGTTAACAGTGCTGCGGTCGAGCGTTTGCTCAAAGAAAATTCACTAGTTCCGTCCACGGTATGCTTAAGTGTGCTTTCTTGGTATCTACATCTTGACGGGTCATGACTTCGCAGAATGCGTTTTCAGATAGGCTTTCGCCACTTGGCTTTAATTTTTTTCTCATGTTCATTGTTGACCTGATGCACGACTTTGAGTTGGGCACATGGAGAGTAATCTTTATACATCTTCTCCGCATTCTTGACTCAGCGGATGCAAATCTTTTGATTGAATTGGATCGCCGGTGGGAAGTCATCTTCGTTGATTCTTCGTCACTAAAATATTTGGAAATATCAAGTTTCCGAGAACTCCCCAACTTTGGTGATTCTATCCGGAAATTCACATCAAATGCTTCAGAAATGAAGAAATTGGCGGCACGGGACCTCGAAAATCTCCTGCAAGTATGTCTCAAACACTTCTGCCTTTTCATTGACACATTCATCATGATTTTCAGTGCGCTATACCCGTGTTTGATGGTCTTCTACCTGAACCCCACAATCGCCGAATCCTTAAATTACTTTTTCTACTGGCACACTGGCACGCATTAGCAAAACTTCGTCTTCACACCGATGCCACCCTCGATGTCATGGATGCCGTGACCACTGATCTGGGCAACAATCTTCGGACTTTCAAGAAAGGATCATGCGCAGAATTCGCAACTAAGGAGCTCCAACGAGAAAGTGCAGCTCGTGTTCGACGGCAGAATCGGTCATCCCAGTTCAGCACTCCATCCGGACGTGGCTCCACTTCTCGTCCTACATCTGCACGTGTGCCTCAAACTGCGGCGTCAGATCAGGCTGCTGAGACTGAACAATCGAATGACGGGAAGCGACGGCCGAAAACACTGAATCTCAACACTTACAAATTTCATGCGATGGGAGATTATGTGAACACTATCCGCAAATTCGGCACGACGGATTCCTACTCAACTGAACCTGTTTGTTTATCTTATTCTTTGTGGTCACACTGGATTGATGTGACCGCACCAGGCTGAGCTAGAGCACCGCACGCCGAAATCAAGATATCGACGAACGAGCAAGAAGGACTTCACAAAGCAATTGACTCAAATCGAGCGTCGGCAGGCTCGCATCCATCGGGTTCGTGAAACTCTCGCAACAAAACAGAAGTCGAAGCGAGAGGTGGTCTCCCGTGTCCTTGACGAATCGTACAACATCGCAAAATCTCAAAATGACCCTGTGAATATCGTTCAGTTCGTGCAAAAGCACGTGGAGGATCCTGCAGTCAAGGCATCGTCATCCCATACTCTAATATGCCAGTAGACTTACTCCTTGCGTAGAATTTTATTCCGGAGCTAAAGAAGCATATTCTACCCCGCATCAAAGCGATGTTACAGCGGGAAATGGTGTCGTCAGGCTACGAACATGGCGACAGAGACGTTCTCGCAATAGACGATTGCGATGACTTCAGCAAGGTGTTCTTCAAGTCTGATCGCATTTACAAGCACAATTTACTGCGAATCAACCACACCACCTACGATGTCCGTCGCTCACAGGATGTAATCAATCCCCGAACATCACGTCGCGATATCATGTTACTCGCCGATAATACGGGCCACGACTCGCATGAGGATAGTCATCGTTTCCTGTATGCGCGCGTTCTTGGTATCTACCACGTCAACGTCATCTACACTGGCACGAAATTCGTTGACTACACCTCGCGAAGGTTGGATTTTCTATGGGTTCGATGGTTTCGTCATGATAATCTGCAGATGATGCGCTGGAAGGAATGTAAGCTCGACTCCGTGTCCTTCCCCCCAATGGCAAGCAAAGGAGCATTTGGCTTTGTGGATCCAAGCGACGTTCTGCGAGCTAGCTACATTGTTCCAAGGTTCAAGACTGGACGCGTCCACTCTGACTTGGTTTCCCTTTCCAGGTGTGCTAACGACTCACACGATTGGAAACGATATTATGTCGATCGGTACGTCGGGTTTAGTGCATGGTGTGTTGGTTCTTAGGTTTGTCAGATTTGTTGATAGGGACATGGTTATGCGCTATCACTGGGGTCTCGCTGTCGGCCACGCTTATGCACACGAAAAGGGCGACACAGATTCTATGAACACAGATGTGGAGGAATGCAACCGAGAAGATCCTGGAATCGATCCCGAAGTAGAAGAGCCTGATGGCCTTGACTTGCAGCAGGCTGGGGGTCAAGACGACTTAGCGGAGTATGCATTGCGCAATCGTGACGACGATGATTGGGACAACTCGGATGAAAGCGGAGGCGATGATGGGACCGACCGGTTGGGGATCAGTGACGTTGAGGAGGACGTATCGGAAGACGAGTTGGTATTTTTTGATTTCCCGAGATCGATCCTCCCCCTGATGCGCGATCAGATTGTAGGACTAAAAGGATGGACGTCATTATCTCCCAGTCGCCGGAATTGACGGGTTACAGGATACATGAGGTCTTGTACGAGTTTGTAAAAAGTAAACGACAAAGGTGACAGTCACCACCCGAGAGTATCATCACCCCGACCGCCAAATGATCCGCCACTCGGGGCACCTATCAAGGGATGGTGAACGTGTATGTCTGCATAATGATGACTTGTCTTATCCACCAATTTGCGTCAGACTATAGAGAGAATAGGCTCGTAAGATGAAACAGACATGGAATATCATTCAGCGAACACCTACAAACACATCCGAAACAGCGATGCTCGACACTAGGCAAGCGCTTTGAGCAGTGGATTTCGCAAATTGCTTGAGGGGTGCCATCTGTCGTAACACTGGAAAACGGAAGAGATCGTTTCTGACGAGCGTGCGGCAATCAGCGCCCCCATTGAAGGGACCAGACCACGAATCAGAGTCCCGGAACCGGATTAAAGAAGGCATCGGTCAACGGCGGTGTAGAGCAACTGGTTCCTTTCCTCCCTGATAGACGATCTGGAGATGTCGACTGTGATGAAGATTGCGAGGCGATGAACAGAAGGGCACATACCGAACATCAAGATCACCCAGGAAGACTACGGACTATAAGCCAGCATCTAGAAACATCTGGCGCGGGGAAACCGAGACATGGAATCAGGATTAGAGGGAGTGATATGATCAAGTTGGCGCCCGGGCCGGTCACGGGTGACCTGTGACCGGTTGTCACACCTGGAGACTTCAAGTTCAGACTCCAATTCGAAGTCAACACCCCGTTACCCACCACACATATCGGCAAGATGATGGTAGTTTCCGTCTCGATATTTGGTCACCACCCGACGTCGTAAAACCACCGAACGTCGTAAAGCGACCTCAGCCACGAGTCGTGAGATTTTGTTTTTTGTTTTGTTTTCGCACTGACGCAAAGCCCGC
>CEMM01316902.1:0-10777 GCA_900068975.1 Hygrocybe conica | reverse complement strand
TAAAAACGCGGTGCTCCCTCCTCTCCCTGGACACACTCGCGATCAGAAGGCAAACCACAATCAACGATTTTGGGCTTACTCAGCAGTGAACGTCTCATCCGGCTGATCAGCGAGCTCGCCCACGCGTAGGATTCCATTGGTGAGAAGTACTTGTACATTAGTCATAGCGTGAAGAGTCCGGCCAAAGTGGCGACCATGGTGTACTAACGGGTCCGATGTACAGCTAAATATATGTCAGGGATGACGGACATGCGGAGAAGAGAAAGCAGTACTCACGGTTTCTTCCTCGCGCCAACATGAAGAGCGTCTTGCCTGCCACGGCGGCCTGTCACAGGAGGTGGGACATTCTCGTTCATCGTGGACTCGGAGAACAACTCGACAGATTCACCTTGTATAGATATATGTATATATATAGAAATTTGTCCCACGAGTTGCTCCGAGTTGCTCAGACCTGGAGGGAGCGGGGTCAAATACCGTGCAAACAAACTAGAAATCTATAAAGGTGAGTGGGTTGGTCTGAGAAGGATCGTACAGCCTGACATGCCCACCATGGCCACTGACAGAGTCGTTCACCAATTCCTTTACCGCATTCGCACCTCGCCCCGCATCGTCCTGCAGTACAACAAAACGAGAAATGATCTCGTCACTTGGTTCTGGTGAGCGACGATTCTACTGAGGCGATGAAAAATCACTGACTCAAACTGATTAGGCCAACAAATGGTCATGGCGAGCGCGTACCTCCGTCTGAATTTCGCTTGCATCGCTTGTCGCACAAAGTGCTGGGCCCTTGCTGTCTTTGTCCCCTACAGAACGACGTCGGCGAATCCTTCGTAGAGTCCGCTATCACTATGGTCAGTCACGGGGTGTATGCAGGAGAATATGTCGCAACCTGCGCAAAGGATGAATGCAATTACTTCGGTACTTTCCTGCACAACTCACCGCGTCGAGCACAACTTGATATGTTGTCTAGTCTTCATTGAGAGAATCTACAGCAGGAAGGGAGTACCCATTCGTTACTATCCGCTCCGAGGTCAGTACCGACACACATTGAAACGATCGTAACTGACAAATTCTCATAGAAGTCAATCACCCTGCACCTCCGCTAGTCACGACGGTGCCGAAACGACGCAATCAAGAGATCACACGCAATCGCAAACGACGCAGCATGGACGGTGAACTACACGCTCTCAGGTCACGGCTAAGTTGGCTCATCGGCTTGTAACAGATATCGACGTAAGGGTGATACGCACGTACCCTGCTCCCACCCTGACACCCAAGCAAGTATTCAACTTACTTCTAAGTCTCGATTCAGCGTCAAGACCTGGCATCACCTCTGTGGAATTCGAGAGTCTTTTCGTCAGGTGTCACCGTTGTGATATGGTCATGACGCAGAGCATTTTCGAATCTCACGAATGCACCATGGAGACGGGTGAGGTGATTGACATGACGGAGTAAGTCGCCAACGTAGACATAGCAGACTGCTTGATGATAACGTCAGAATTTTAAATCCTTTGAGCCACGAGTTAGAGCCGCATGATGAACGGCCTGTATCCACCATCAACAGATTACTGCGTAACGCCGAGTTAAGCAGGAAACTGGAGACAGCAGATAGATGTCGATGGGGGACGAGAAATGCAAGAAAAGATAACTTGAACGACAGCAATGCTGGAGGTGTGCATTGTTGGAATCGCCGGCGAGCCTACCACCGTTTCCGCAAGCATCCATCCCGCTAATTGGACTTCAGCATGCTCGTGGTGATGACGGGAACAGCGAGCACAACTCCTTGCAGAGTGTCCGAGTGCGAACTGAAGAGCCAAGTTCAAAGTCACGTGACTTACGGAGTTCCAAGTAACTCTGTCTCCGCTCCGTGGAGTCATTTTCAACCACTTCTTGCCTATCCGCGCGGCCGCGTTTGTCCTGCAATGGCCGGCCCTCAAGTTCAGACTGCCACATGCAAGCGGGATCGTCGGTTGTCCAAGCGATATCAATCTTTGGGTCACTCGTTCAACTTCTGCTTTGTTTGCGAAGGCGGCAAACCCTCCGAATTTTCTTCCGACTCGGAATCTTGTCGTTTCGTCGGTCTGTTTGGCTGTTCTTTTCTTCAGCTGTTCCTCCCATGGTGTTCTTCCGTAGGATTCCGCAGAGTTGAGTTCACAGAAGGCCCCCCGCAAGTGTCATTTCATTCGAACGAAGTTGTCGTTACTTGTCCGCAAATCCCTCAATGTTTCAACCGTCCTTTCACTTTCGACGTTTTGCAGGAGCAGATGGTATGTTGCCGCCACAATTTTCCAACGCCGTATGACGTTCGTGCCCCAGAGTGTATGCGCTCAAGTGCTGCTCCCGATCCTCCAACGGGAACGTGTCCATATTCAACAACCCGGACTGATCAGACGTTCGAGAGAGGTTGAATACCGTGTTTTATGCGGTGCGTACACAGGTTTATTTATACCTGAATGTTAGACATTCTCTTATTAGACGTTTGTGCATCGTCTTTGTTTGCGGAAAGTTGGTTTTGTGCAACGTGCGGTCGTGAAATTTGTAACCCCTGCAAGGAACTGTCAACATCCATCGTTAGTCTGCGTCGCTTATCATCATGATGTACAACCTTTACTTATGGACTTAGACTGGCCCCTGCGTAGGCCACGGAACAGTGAATCTCCTCCCACTGACACGATTTCAGGAGAGCGAACTCGATCGCGCCATTGCAGCGATGTCCACTTTCCCGGTGCACACGCCCATGCCTCAGGTACGTATCGATCCCGCATTGTTGGTCTTAGACCAAACCTCCTAGCTAGAACGACACTCCAAGCCTGGTTCGCACCGCTCCCGTAACGATATCAGCGAAACACCTCAATTATGCGCTTTTTAAGCGTACCTGGACTCGCAGTGAACCAGTCGTCGTAACAGACCTCCTTCATGCCCTCCAAGGTCCGTGGGGTCCTGATTATTTTAAACAAACCATGGGTCACCAGAGCGTTACCGTGGTCGACTGCGAATCCAATGAAGAGTTCAAGTCGACTGTCTTTGATTTTTTTGAAACTTTCGGCTCCGCTGTACCTCCAAAGCGGACACTAAAGATCAAGGTACGACAATTCCACTTTATATGGTCTCCCTTCTACATCGAGCCTATGTCTCTTCAGGATTGGCCTCCCCAAAGCGATTTCCGTCAGATGTTTCCTGAACTTTACATGGCTTTCATTCATGGAGTTCCTTTCCCGGACCACACACGTCCCGACGGAGTACGGAACCTGGTGTCGCATTTTGCGAAGAACGGTATTATCCCTGACCTCGGTGCGCGATCAGGCTGCGCTGCCGGCCTTCAATTCATCTTTGCTCTTCAGGGCCCAAGATGTACAATGCGAATGGTAGTTTGGATATCAATACCTGCCATGGTTCAACGCGACTTCATTTGGACGTCACCAGCGCCGTCAACATCATGCTTTATTCCGCCGAACGTACCGATGGACTCCCTGGGGGCGCTATATGGCACATCTTCCCATTGGCGGCCCAGCCCATTCTACGTGATTTTATACGCAGTGAACCCGCCTTCGGTTTCGAGGAGCCCGGGGACCCGATACACAATCACACGATCTACTTGACGCCGGCTTTGTTGCAGTTGTTATTCGATAAACACAACGTCCGACCTTTCACCATCCATCAGAGACCTGGTGTTGCGGTATTCATCCCGGCCGGTTGTGCGCATCAGGTGCGATGTCGCAACATTCCCATCTTGCGCAGATAAACCTAGCTTATTACAGGTCTGCAACATCACTGACTCCATCAAGATAGCTTGCGACTTTCTGGATGCCGAGGGTGTTTTAGCTAGTGGTCGACTTGGGCCCCAATTTCGTGCGCAACGATTATCGCATAATTGGCTGGAGGATGTCTTGCAATTTGAGATCACTCTTTGGCACGCCTGGACATCGCTCTCCAGACAGAAGGACCAGGCAACCGTTTCTCTTCTCGATACCAAGCCGATGGCCGCTGCCACTGCCACCGCTACCGCTACCGCAACTGCCCGCCATTCTGAGACGAAAGTTGGCTCTAACATGGGATTGCCTATCTGCCTGGCAGATGGGCTCGAGCTCTCGAAGCAAGACAGAAAGAAGGAAAAGCGCAGGCTTTTTCGAAAACGGATTGCTGATGTGCAACGCTCCCAGAAGAAACCTGGCCACGATTATCAGTGCCCGCTTTGCCCTCAGCCTTACTATTTCAACAAGCACGGTCTTCTTCACCATCTGTGAGTGCGCCTGACTCCCTGATTTGTGTTGTTGAACCCCCATCGCTCAGGGGAACATCTCATGGCATTTCCGTCCATGCACCAAGCATCCCATTGTACGTCAAACTCCAGGAGGACGAGTTTATGCGTTTAGTGCAGGCCTGGGTACCACAGAACCTTGTGTAGTTATTTCCCGCCTTTCCCGTCGTCAACACGCCTTTCACCGCCTTTTGAGCGGTTTTTCGAGCCTGAGCCGCACCAGCACGTGACATTAAGAGAATAAAACTACATAGCGTATACTATCTCGGTCCTACATCTTCATCTCGGCCTTTACGTGATCTCCGAGTCCGAAGAACCGGTGTCAGAGTTATCACCAGTGTCGGTCGGCAAGATGGCATTAGGTGGCAGGGTTCGACCGCTAGGCGGTGGGACAGCAAATCCCTTTCTCCGCAAATACACACGAACGACTCCAACTTCCGCTTCCGCCTGAACCATTGACTCCGTCGCACGTGCCAATTCACTCTGGTAAGCCTCGAGTTCCTTACGCGCAAGACTGAGAATAGTCTGCATGTCTGGGTGCGATTGTAGGGCTTCAAGTTGAAGAGTGCACCGGAGGACAGCCTTCTCTGCGACCTGGAATTGGTTTTCGGACTCTTCCCTCCTTAAATGGACTATCCGGAGGAGATTTGCTGCATCGCTCTCGGTATTGGGATAGCTCGGCAGCTCGAGGAGGTGTTTCACAGGAACGTGGAGGTCCTGCCAAACAGCGGTGGTCAGTAGGCATTCCCTCGCTATTGATGCGCACTGACATGAAGAGAAATCGAGGTCGAGGAGCTTTCTGGTTGGACTGGCTGCCGGACCTTTAGTAAAAGTCGCAGAAAAGTTGCTAGACACGCACATGGGTCGTTGAACGGGTACGAAAAAGGCTTTGCAGTGGGTTGGCCGGCCACCGAATGTGAGTTTTCTTCCAGGCTTTCCCCGCACTCATCGCACTGCTTGGGAACGAGCGTGGAGCAAGATCGGTGAATGATGGATAGCTAATTCGCACGGCTACGAACCTGTTTCTTGTGGCGGGTTCTACATACTGTATCTGTAATATATCTGTTCTCAACCAATTTGAGTTCACAAACCAAATGGGCCAAACTTTTGACGTTTGCAGATGCGGTAAAGTGCAGTGAAGACGAAAAGCGTCCGTCAAACAAAAAGGGGACCAGAAATACTTAGTACCGACAGCGAAAACCACGCAGCTTGCGTAATCGGAGCTACTCGATAAACTCCGAAGTCGACTTTTCGAAATCCACCCACGACTTTCAAGTTGCTGTTACCTCGGGGTCCCTCACCTACGCCACTTTCCTTGTCGTGATTACTCGTGGTGAGCGTAAGCAAGCAGATATCCAGCCTGGATGGATGCATGCGCCAACCGGAGACGCATGAACAAGCGAGTTTTTGTGTCTTGAGTCATGCCTGGACGTTGTTTCGTCCTGCACTTCTTTCTTTCGAGATTGTCATAATCATCCGACTCGACTCGCCGCGCGTTACCTCTTCACTGAAGCGCGGGGTTCTATGGCCGGCCTGTGACATTGTTCCAGCGAGCAGAAACTTCCGGTCTCGAGCAGTCTTAGGCTACACCGCCATACGGTCAGTCAGATCTCTTCTTCTCAGCACCATTGTTCATGTCCCTTCCTGCCAGATGCGATTATATCGCCTTTTCCCCATTCAATTGCTGGAGCGCGCTTGTCCCACCGGAATCTCCCAGGGCTCTCACGGTTTGACGGTTGGATGTCACAGTAGCTTGCTGACTCCATCACATTGTTGCCGTGATGGCGCATCATTACAGGCATGTGCACGCTGCTGAGACGTCCGTGGAGGTCGCACCCTGATTTTCTGTCGTGGTTGCCCGTTGTGAGCGTAAGCAAGCAGATATCTGGCAGAAAGCCCGGATGGACGCATGCGCCAACCGGAGACGCGTGAGCAGGGGACTCGAGTTTTGGTGTCTGAGCACTGCATGAGCATGGCTTCGCCTCTGCTTGCCATCCTTTGATTCGTCACTACCCATTGTTCCAGGGTCTGGCCGGCTTGGTGCCGCGCAATCACCCTGAAGATAATGTTTTCCCATGATCCTCATCAACTCTCGCCAGTCCATTTGGAGTACAAACGTCCGGTCTCGAGCGGCCGAACGGTCAGGTCCTTTCCTGCAGATACGATCGCCCTTGGGCCGTTCGTTCAACCGGAATTAGCAACCTACCGGTACAGATCCTCGATTTCTAGAAGCTACGGTAAATCCCGTTTGTTCCACCTCGTGCAGGTGATGCAAACGCAAGGTCTCAAATTTTCATGCCCGAGTTCTGCGTGAGCATCGCTTCGCCTAGTGAACTGCACGTCCTTATCTTGACTTTGCCATAATCTTCGGTTCTTGACTACCCATGGCTCTGATACCAATGGCTCTGAGGCCCCTGGCTGGTTGGTCCCTGCAACGACAGCGTTGCCTTTCCCATGGTCCTCGTCAGCTGTCGCCGGTTCGACCGGTTGACGGATACAAACTTCCGGTCTCGAGCGGCATATGGTCAGGTCCTTTTACTCGTCAGCATTACCCCTCACCCCATTTTTTGGCAGCTGTAATCGCCCTTCCAAACTAGACTGTTCTCGTCCAATCGGATTTCGTTCGTATCTCCTTCGCTCTCCCCACGATTTGACAGCAACACACTTGTCGGCCTCCGTTCACTTCTCTGTTTCCCTCGCCCACGCCACTATCACGGTCATGGACTCTTTCCCTCCTCCAAGGTTCACTCCGTCTTATCGACGCGTCTCGTTGCTAACCCTTTCCAAGTCGCTTTTGTGTGTGAACCTTGACATCTTCCGAATGTTTCGTGGTTTTGCATCAAATTTGGAGGATCTCAATTGGATTTGTGGTTTACTACGTCTCAACGCGGATAAATCCGATGCGTATAAAGCGCCCCCGCTTCGTTTGCCCCGCTACCAGCCAACTCCCGCAATCATGGATATCACGACGACTGCAGCTCCGGCCCTTCAGCCCGTTCCCCACCCGTTGGACGGGATTGACCCCAATCTCTTCGCTGGGATTGATTTCGCTCAACTCTTTCCCGATGGTGTCGCCGCTGCAGAAAATTTCGTCGACCACGGTTTGTTCGCCAATGCCCCCCATAGTCAGAGTGAGTGTGGATCTCCGCAATTGTTGCCACCAATTGACACACTTTACCCCCGCAGACATCGCCATAGCCGCTGGGCAGTTCCCTGTACAATCTCCTAGCCAAGCCTCATTGGCGCTTTCTGTCTCCAACTCGGTTGCATCGGCTCCCTTGACTCCTCCACCTGTTCCAGTTCCCGTCAACCCTACTTTCCAGCAACCCGATTCGGTCGGGTCCTCGGAACTCAGACACAAGTGTCCGACATGGTTTGACCTTCATATGGATGCTCAGGGGCTCATTATCGACGAAGCCCTTCGACAAGAAGCAGGCTGCTGGCTCGATGTCAAAGACGGCGACCTGCTTTATAGTATTTGCCAGGACATTCTTACCGAAGTCAAAGCGTACTTTGACTCGAAGCCGAGCAATCCGCCTGTTGAAGGAAGTAAGTACTGAAAATTGTTTTGACGATATCGAACGAGGCTGATGCACAAACCCCAGCATTCAGGCTCCCATCTTATGCGCTTAATACGTTGGTGCGTGGTCTCTTTTCGTATCACACTTGATTTTTACTCTCTTGATCAGGCGTTCAACCGACTCAGAGGTGTACGTGGTAAGATGGATACAGAGGCGTTTCGCGTGATCGTCGAGAATTCCCCGTTTGGGCTATTTGACCCCGATGAGAACGGCAACCCGCCTTCGGACCATCTCGTTGCGGAACGAGCACAGGCCGTTTTGGCTAGCGGCGTTTACATGCATTCCGGAAGGAGGGACAGTGCGGTATGTCATACACTCGCACTGGATGATCGACTCTGAAAATATAGTGTCACTCAAGGGAAATATTATTTTCGATTTCGCTTCGCCTCTCGTCTACCTCGTTATCTATAACGCATGCTATCGTGGCGGGCCGTCCAAGGTGTCATTGAGGAGGTCGTGGGTGCGGATCCTGGTGAATTGGGCCAACGAATTTGGCCTCCTAGTTCCCCCTGAATCCGTCCTGCGTTGCATTCAGGACTCCTTAATCGCAATGGCAATCACAACGGTGAGCGGATGCTGATGAACTCTTCTTATATGATCTTACGTCACATCTAGATCAAGCACGCGCTGGAAGTTTTGTCTCAGGAGACACGCCCTGATTGGAGCCAGGATAACTATTACACCTTCTACCTGGGAGTGTGCGCTCAACTCAGGGTGCCTCCATCCAGCCGATTAGAAAAGGCTTGGAGGGACTTCAAGACCTTTGTCACCACCAGGTATGTAAATGAGGTTTACCTCATTTGCTAGTTTGATCCATGGTTGTTTTTGGCAGCTTCTTGAATGCTCAATTCCCTGACATCGCTGCGGACATTGTCGCGGTGAGGTATGCATTTCTTGCTGCTGCTGCTGCTGCTGCTGCTCCTGCGTGAACCTTCCCTGGCTGCATCCAATGTCCTCACCTGCCGTCTGTACGATACGAAGCACCGCCGATACGAACATTTCCCTTAGCCGCCCCCGCTCTCGTCTGTTTCATGTAAAGTAGTTATCTCGGGATCTGATTTGAAATACGTTGACTGTAGTGTTGTCAGAAAGCAGGCCGAGGATGAGTTGGCAACGCTCCCGACGTTCCGCAGTTCTATGACATATGAGAATATGAGTCGATAGCGGGAGGGCTGGATTTTGACTGGTGATACGGAAATCGCTTTGTAGGTTGCGGTATCGTGTTCTCTCCGTTGTCCTGTTGACATCTGGCCACCATTTCCAGGTTGCTGTCTATCACAACGTCACGCGAGTACGTCCGTCATGCTCAGGCTGACGGTTTTACTGTATGGCACACTCAATCATATCTTTGTTCGAGACGAGACTACGCATCACCAGACTATCTACACCTCCATGGTCAAATCGATGACCTCGTCTTCCTCCATGGCTTCATCTTCCTCCATGGTCTGGTCTTCTTCCATTGCCTCGTCTTCCGCTACTGCATCGTCTTCTGCTGCCTCGTCTTCCTCCATGACGCATTCATGGAGTCGAAAGATGCGGCGTGTCATGACTAAATCACAATTTAGACATCGGGCAAAGAGATTCTCAAATTGGGTCGACGTGATGCCAGGTCTTGATGCTGAATTCAGGTTCAGAAGCAGATTGAAGACCTCCCTGGGTGTCAACGCTGGGGGATTGCAGGTGCGGATCGCTCTTGCGCTGATCACTACCACAACCCAATGAGCCAAGTCAGCCATGAACTGAACTATATAGTTTACCGGCCATGCGTCGTGTCTGGCGTTGATGCGCAATCAGCTCGATATCTTCATCCAGCACCGGCGTGACTGGTGGAACTGCAGAATCGTTGATGTCTACCAAAATTGTGAGCATAAGCATTGTACGATCGTTTCAATGTGTGTCGGTACTGACCTCGGAGCGGATAGTAACGAATGGGTACTCCCTTCCTGCTGTAGATTCTCTCAATGAAGACTAGACAACATATCAAGTTGTGCTCGACGCGGTGAGTTGTGCAGGAAAGTACCGAAGTAATTGCATTCATCCTTTGCGCAGGTTGCGACATATTCTCCTGCATACACCCCGTGACTGACCATAGTGATAGCGGACTCTACGAAGGATTCGCCGACGTCGTTCTGTAGGGGACAAAGACAGCAAGGGCCCAGCACTTTGTGCGACAAGCGATGCAAGCGAAATTCAGACGGAGGTACGCGCTCGCCATGACCATTTGTTGGCCTAATCAGTTTGAGTCAGTGATTTTTCATCGCCTCAGTAGAATCGTCGCTCACCAGAACCAAGTGACGAGATCATTTCTCGTTTTGTTGTACTGCAGGACGATGCGGGGCGAGGTGCGAATGCGGTAAAGGAATTGGTGAACGACTCTGTCAGTGGCCATGGTGGGCATGTCAGGCTGTACGATCCTTCTCAGACCAACCCACTCACCTTTATAGATTTCTAGTTTGTTTGCACGGTATTTGACCCCGCTCCCTCCAGGTCTGAGCAACTCGGAGCAACTCGTGGGACAAATTTCTATATATATACATATATCTATACAAGGTGAATCTGTCGAGTTGTTCTCCGAGTCCACGATGAACGAGAATGTCCCACCTCCTGTGACAGGCCGCCGTGGCAGGCAAGACGCTCTTCATGTTGGCGCGAGGAAGAAACCGTGAGTACTGCTTTCTCTTCTCCGCATGTCCGTCATCCCTGACATATATTTAGCTGTACATCGGACCCGTTAGTACACCATGGTCGCCACTTTGGCCGGACTCTTCACGCTATGACTAATGTACAAGTACTTCTCACCAATGGAATCCTACGCGTGGGCGAGCTCGCTGATCAGCCGGATGAGACGTTCACTGCTGAGTAAGCCCAAAATCGTTGATTGTGGTTTGCCTTCTGATCGCGAGTGTGTCCAGGGAGAGGAGGGAGCACCGCGTTTTTA